>CAUYRH010149003.1:0-33872 GCA_963574655.1 Perodicticus potto
GGTGAAAATGTTTTTCTTTTTTTTGAGACAGAGCCTCAAGCTGTCACCCTGGATAGAGTGCTGTGGCATCACAGCTCACAGCAACCTCCAATTCCTGGGCTCAAGCGAGTCTCTTGCCTCTGCTTCCCAAGTAGCTGGGACTACAGGCACCCGCCACAACGCCTGGCCATTTTTTGGTTGCAGCCATCATTGTTGTTTGGCGGGCTGGGCTGGATTCGAACCCGCGAGCTCAGGTGTAAGTGGCTGGCGCCTTAGCCCGTTGAGCCACAGGCGCCGAGCCAAGGTGGAAATATTTTTTGCCAAACAATAAACTAAGATGGGCTCTGTACAGCCTGCTGCTAACCATGTCCAGATTCTGGGGGGTATTAGCTCGTCGGGCCGCAGCTCAGCCCGACGTTGCGAGTCACTGAAGTCTTTCTGTTAGCACACCTGATCACCACGCATTTGTGTCTGAAGCCAGGAAGGACAGCCTTGTGCACCAGGCCATGCCCGACTCCATGTCTAGGTCCTGCCACTCTGGCTCTCCTAGGGAAAGCCCATTTCTCCTCCCTAAGCCCTGTGCCTGCTCCCCACGAGTCTCAGATCTGAGTCAGTATCATCAGACGTTGGCAGTCTCCGTGGTGACAGCACTGAACAAATTGTCAGAGGAAGGAGGAACTTTTTTTTTTTCTTTCCTCTCTACCAGCTGGATTTAGAAAAGAAGACAGGCATGAAATTTGTGGGTAGATCTGTTTCAACAATGGCAAGAACTACCAGTCGTGTAATCCAATTTCAACAGGAGAGTCCTCTTTATCTTAATAACTAGTGAAATGGGTGGACCTCAAATTTCATTTCAGTTTGGAAACATGCCCAATGTTTTAGAGATGTTTATTCCAAACTCAGCCAACTATATAAACCTCTCCAGGCTTTAAAATCTTTCTGGGAATTGCACCAAAGCAGATTTTTGGTGAGATTTCTAATCCTTCCGGCTTCTGGAACAGCCTCCCTCTGAACACGTCAATAATTCAGCCTCTAATCCAGAGCAGAAGAAAGCGTAGGCGGTTCTGGAAAAGAAAAATAATAAACTCGTAAGACATGAAGCCTAAATTTCAGATAAAGTTTCAAAGATGTTCTGACTGTAACCAAATGACACATCCCATTTAAGCAATTTGAGCAATTTGAGTCAACTCTTTCCCTGGCGTGTGTCTAATCTCCAAGCGTTAGGAAAGATATATGCCCTCGTATAGCCAGATTCTTCAAAATACGGTATGTTATGAATAGGTAGGGACTTTAGCATTTATCTTGCTGTCTTCCCAGAGCATTTCTTCAACATTTTCTCATCTTTTCTAACTCCAGAAAAAAGCAATTTGGCCTACCCCTCTGTCCCCAGATGTCTACATGGTCATGTAAAAGGCATCATTCAGGTGGGACTCTGTACACCAGTCATCCCCCGACAACTGAGTTCACACTTTCCTGCCGTATTTGTGCTCAGTTTTGAGGTGTCTTCAAGTTTTTTGCTGACTCAATTGTGTTTAAAGCTGTAAGAATGTTGAACGAGCAAACTGTGAGTACAAATGAAGACCAAGTTTACTTTATTGGAGGCAGCAAGGAAATAACACTCGCTGGCTCATAAAGACAACCTGGAAGCGAAGATGCGGTAATAGGCACAGCACCTGGACAGGGGACTGTCCCACCTCTGGGGTCAGCAGGAGAGGAAGATGATGGGTGGACAGGTCAGTGGAGGGCAGCTGCTGGTAGCCAGGGCCTGGCCCTGCCCTGAGAGGTGAGGGCCGCCCAGGGCTGGTCCCATCACTGGTGCTTCTGGGGCTCCAGGCTCACCCTGGAGTGCTCAGCACAGAGTGACAGAGAGTGGCTGGGACGGCGCCTTCTCGGAGTGGCCCAGCGAGTGTGCAGCAGCCCCGGTTTGCAGCATATGTGAGAAGGAACTGACACATGTGTACAGGGAGGAGAGAAGCTTTGCTTCTAAACTGCCCGAACCAGCGACGCTAGACTTGATAGTAATCCAACCCGGAAGTCGCTTAAAAATATCCTCCTTACTTTGGACTTGCAGCAACAAAACAAAAACACAGACTTAGGAAAAGCCTGTGATTCATCTGTTTTTAAGAGGCTGGAATTTATTGATTGATCTAGTCAGTGGTCAGCCTACAACTATTTCTTGAGAGTCAGTTCTATGTACTGGACACGAGGCTAAGGAAATAGGGAAATAAAGACAGATAAAGATGTCCTTTCTTGAGGTGCAAAGTGGACGCAGACAGTCCCTGGAAACCTCCATCCCCGTGTGACGGTATGAATTTGACTACTCTAGGTATTTCGTATAGTGGAGTGTATGGTCTTTGTCCTCCTGTCACTGGCTTATTTCATTTAGCCCCGGCTGTCACAGTGGTCAGAATCCCCTTCCCCCTGCCCAGAATGTACCCTGCTGTCTGTCCATCCAGCCACCTGTTTCCACCGGGCTGCTGCTGCATTTTGGTTATTGTGAATGACGCTGGTGTGCACACAGGTGTATTTATTCTTTAATCCTAAAGTCCCCTGCCCTTGTCTATGGAAGACATGGTCCTCCTGAACTGAGGTTGCCCTTTGCCTTCCTCGAGTCTATACTGCAGACTGTCCATTTACACCTGGTTCTCAAATTCACAGAATATTTTGCTTTTAAAAATTATCACAGAATTTTCTGTTATTTACTTTCAAAAAAGATTAAGTAAGCATATTTTTATTTTTAAAGAATATGAGAGAGGGAGAAAAGAAAACCAAAATGTTTACAAAGTTAAGAGTTGAGATATGATTTCTGACAATTCCTCCAATAATAGTTATAATTTTGATTTTATTTCCCTTCAATTATCTTGTCCCAGAAACACAATGGACTTGAAATGAAGTCAAAAGAAGTTTTCAAAATGTGCTTTTGTTTTCAGAAGTGAGGGCTCCCTGTGCTGGGGACAGGCCTTTCATGAAGGAGGCGCCTGGGGCTCCGGGGAGTGTGGGCACCCTGTTTGACTTGATGTGAGTCACATCTGCAGTTTCAGGGCTGAGGCTTGACTCTGGGGGGCTCTGCTTCACACACTCAGTGGCTGGGTGTCAGGTGCAGCTGTTGGTGCCGTCATAGGGACCCTGCTCCTGGCACCTGCCATCTCTAACAGGTGGCTTCCAGGGTGACCCTGGGCATGGTCCTTCAGGAAGTGGAGGAGAACTTTGGGGCCAGGTGCACACAGATGCCCAAACCTGGTCATAGGGCAGCTGATTGTCAGCAGCCTGGACAGGGTGGGCAGTGGGGAGGGGCCTGCTCTAGTCCAGCCATGTGCCTGGAGGAAGGGGAGGGGGACTCACCAGGCAGGTGGGACTCTTTCTACACCCCCCTCACCTGCCTCTCC
Source organism: Perodicticus potto (assembly GCA_963574655.1). NCBI lineage: Eukaryota > Metazoa > Chordata > Mammalia > Primates > Lorisidae > Perodicticus > Perodicticus potto. The sequence goes on from CAUYRH010149003.1 coordinate 3,366, forward strand.
TCTGTTCCTCACCTCACTCATTCCTCTCTGATGGGAACTGGGAGAAAGGACTTCTGTCCTGCAGCAGGAAAGTCAACAGGCAAACAGGAATGGGGGGGAAGGGTGATGCTGGGTGGTGGGGGGTGTCTGTCCTAACTTCCTTAAAGCCGAGTCAGCATAGATTCTGCAGAACAGCCCCCACCCTGCTCCCTAGCCCTGCCTGACTCTCCCTGAGGGACCTGTTTTTGTTTTTTTTTCTTTTTGCCCTTCTTTTTCCTTTCATTTTTTTAATCCTCTTTGTTGTTATTTTCCTGTGAGGTCTACAATAACATATGGGCGTTGTAGGGGGCACTGATGCCAGGCCAGGACAACTGCATGGCCTTTTCTTGTCCCAGTTAGCTCAAATTCCAGGGGAAATGTCACCGGCATGGCTGCCACTGCCCCCAGGTCTCTCTGGTCTTCTGTCAAAGCTCAGTGGACAGAGTGGCCTGTGCCACCACAGATATTTAACGTGGTGCTGGCTGCGGGTCCCTGCAGTGGAGTCCTCACAGCCTCGCTGGAAGAGCCCTTCTGAGCCTAAGATATTCTGATTCTCAGAAGCTGCCTGCAACTCTGCCCCTGGCTGCCAATGCAAACCACAGCAGCACATGGGCAAAAAAGAACAGTTTTCTGGTTCATGTTAAAAAGTACAAATATTATTTTATTGATTCAGAAAGGAAATGTGCTGAGAAAGGACTCAGAGTGTGCCTGAGTGAGCCTGAGTGAGCCGGAGGCCAGCACACGGGGTGGAGCCCGAGAGCTGGGTTAGAAGGAAAACAGATGTTGTTCTTCGTGAAACAAATAATAATAATAATAAAAACAGATTGCATTCTTGGTCAAGGCAGCAGCGGGCTAACACCTGGTCACAGGATTTCAGAGAGAAAATATCCAATTGAGTCTGTTCTTGAGATCAGAGCCCAGAGGGGAAGCAGGGAGCTCAAGGCTTGGAAGCAACGGGATGCAATTGGAGGTTCCAGCAGCTCTGGGAAGGACGACCCCTCAAGCTCTCATTTCGTCTAACGACTCCAAGACAAGTGGAGAAGGAAGAACTTTTGGAAAAGCAGCCGGAATATCCGTCTCATTCTGTGCAAGGAACCTGCAGCCAGAACTCCCCACCCCCCCTGCAGAATTAAACTCTCCCATGAACGTGTCAAATCAGCCAGGCAGAAGCTTTTCCTAAAAAAAGCTTTTCCTAAAAGAAGCTTTTCCTATGAAAGATTCTTTGCCTTCACTTGTCTGTCACTGCTGTCATCAGAACTTACAGTTTTTCACCTGCAACTTTCAATGTGCTTACTAAGGTCTTTTATCCTATCCACGTCAAAGCAGTTTGATAGTGAGTGTAATTTTGCAAAGGAAGTTTTCCCCGGGGAGAGCTTTAGGAGACGCCTCTGTTTTTAACCCTGCTTCCAGAAAGAATTAGATGCAAACACTTCCATTCAGTTCATCGGCTTCTAAAATGGAAAAATGACTGTTGATACTGAAACATGATTCCTTGGAATGCTCTTGAGATAAATTTAAGAATCAGCACTTGGCTACCAGAGTGTTGGGCTGTGTTGACCAGGTGGTGACCAGATTGGAGCAATCTCAGTCTGCTGGTCAAGGACTGAATTTCCTGTGCGTATCTGCTGTCCATTAGCATACAGAATCCTCACTAGGCTGCCACGGGGGAAAGTAGGGGCTTTTCCGAGGGCCGCTGCTCAGCTAGGGACAACAGGCCCAGTGTTGGCTGCAAAGCCGGGCTCTGAGGTAAAGTCGCTGCTTTTGTGTGGGCACAGCTTGCTCTCTCTGAAATAGGCCAGGATGAGGAATGTAGCGGGAAACCAAGCATCCTTCTCCACCCTGCCTCTCGTATTGAACCATAACAGAGAGAAGAAAGATTATCCTGTCCTGTCTCCTCCTCCACCCTTGGCTCCTTCGCCCCCTAGGGTATTATCGGCTGTCACTTTTCAGGCCAACAGAACCCGGGGTCTCTGCATCTCTGCAGCCTGGTCTGCATGGGAGGCTCCAGACGGGAACTCGAGGGAGGAGCAACCATCCTGGGGGCTCTTTGAAGGGTCATGGGCATCATCTTCCATCATAAGGATGTGTCCACAGCACTAAATAATTGTTTCTAATACCAAGTGAGATTATGAAAGGAAGTCTAACATTTACCCAATTAATCTGGGATTAATGCAGTCATCACGCTCGCTGGTATCCTAGATAAATAATGCGATTGCTAGAAAGAGCTGGTTGGCTGTGGGTGCCAGTGGCCCCAGAGTGAAGAGAGGCCATCCCGGGGATGAAAAGGAGGCCACCTGGCGTAGTGCAGCCTTAACCGTGGGGTGAGCTGTGTCCACTCCTTCCCAGCCTGGGCTGGCCAAACCTGCCACCCGCACCCAGCTGCAGACGTTACTGTCAGGAGGAAGGTGGAGATCGGAGCCCCGGATTCAAACCCTGCAGGAGCGCCATGTCCTGGCTTTCCTGTGTCTCCCTGGCACCCACCACACTGGCAGATGGAACTTCAGGATTCAGCTCAGTTCTCTCTGTACTTGTGACCCACCTGTCCATTCTCATCAGGTCCCCACAGAGAGTATACAGAATCCATGTGGGAAGGAGACGAGGGGTAAACTGTCCCAGCAGGCCATGTGGTCTTGGCTGGAAATTGCCTGGCCTCCCGTCCACCACTCATGGGCCTCAGGGGCAAATGCCGCGTCTGCAGGTGGCTGCCATGTCCCTCAGCACCCTTCCTTCCTCACCCTCGGGGGCTGGGACCCCTGGGGATTCCAAAAATCATTATGATAAAGCCCTGATGTTTTAACTGTCAGCTCCAGAGAGGGGAAAGGCATTTTGGAAGAAATAAAATACAAAGCTTTAGGAGACAGACTCAAAGTTTTCATTTATTTAGCTTTTTAAATCCCAAGTTGTCATGCAGTCATACATTGCCACCGCAGGGCTAAGTTCTGAGAAACTCATTCTGGGACCATTCTGTGCACACACGAACACCACCGAGCACAAGCACGTGCCCACACACTGCAGCTGTGGGACGAGCGGCCCGTCCTCCCCGGCACACAGCACACTCCGGCACCAGCTACTATGGGCAACCACAACACAAAACAGGCACTGCAAAAATATGGCATAAAAAAAATACGGGATGTTCCCACAAGTCCGTCGCCATTGAGACAGGAAGCTGCTGGGGTGGGTCAGTGAGTGAGCGGGGAGTGCGGGTGCCCGAGCCCGGACACCCCTGTGCGCGGCCACAGTCTTCACAAGAACTGTGCACTGAGGCTGCACGGCATGGATAGCAGAAATCATTTTCTTCAATAATATACATATTAATTTACTATCTTTTTTTACTTCTAAACTCAATTTTTGGTTAACCTTCTGACTCTGGTAATAATACTTAGCTTAAAACACAAACGTGATGTAGAACTGTGCAAAATGCTTTCTTTATATCCTTATTCTATGAGCTTTTGTCTGTTTTTAAATTTTTTTTTCACTTTTATAATCATCTTGCTAAAACACCCCCACACACACATACACACACACACACACACATACACCCCCAAGCCTTGGTCAGCACAGGGTCCCCATCTTCAGTATCACGGTCTTCACCCCCGAGTCTTGTCCCCCTGGAGGGTCCCGGGGGCAGTGACATTTTGTTCCACCTTGTGGGTCCACTGTGTGTCCTGCCCTACCTGGAGTTGCTTTGTGGAGCCCGACTGTATACATATGGCTTTCAAATTGACATCTATTTGAGTTAATAACCTTCTGTTTGGTGACTTTGCTGACACAATCACCTGTTAATTGCCATTTCTTTTCTTCTGCTTCCAGAAGTGGAAACCTAATCATGCCAGGCTGGTGAGCAGCTATGGGACCTAAAGATGGAGCCTCATCTTGCTCACCACTCCTCGGGGAAAGAATGGGGCCCAGCTTTCAATGGGAGCTCGGGATGCGGGAAGGCACAGGCCCTGGGCAGGTGTACACAGCCACCATGGGCAGCAGGGGGCCCGGCAGGATGCAGCTCCTTTGACCCAACTTCAGAAGTGACCACAATAACCCAACACAGAGAGGAACATAAATTGGCAGAAAAACACGGCATAATAGCCCCGTTCACATTGTGCTCAAGGGGACTCCAGGGACCCGCTAGTCTGTGCAAGAAGAATCGTACCAGCTGGAAGGGGCGCAGCAAGATTAATCACCACTGCGATGCAGATTTAGCATGTTGGGTGAAAAGATAAATGTGTAAAAGGCTGTGTCAAAACCCATGGTGTGGCCCACATGGCAATTCAGGGTCAGTAATTGAACTTCACTCTAATTATCCTGGGGAGATAATATTAACTTATAGTGGAGAGTGAGAACGAGAGTCCATAACTCATCACTCGATGGGGCCGCTCCACACATTGTGTTATTGAAATATGAGGGCTCCATTTTTATCCTGTCATGATGACAACTGATGTGCTTATTTTCTTCCTCTGCGCCTCTAGGGATGATGAAATAGTAAGCAAACATTCTTTCTGGTGAAAGAGCAGCACTTTATCACGCAGGCTGCAGCTTGGAAAACGCACTTGCAAACTCAGAAACAATCCTGGGAGCAGAGCTGTCCCCTGGCCGTGCCGGTTCCAACCAGCTGCCCTTGCTTTTCCTGCGACCCTGGGACTCTGTGGACCCCAAAACAAGATTCTGTTCTGCTTCCTTGAGATTCAAGAGCATCCAGACCTCTTTAATTTGCTCAGTGGCTGAGTAGAGAGTTTGGGAAGGGGTATTGTTTATTAAAATCTCGCATTTTATTGGTGTGTTTACTGATTTGACTTTGGAACACATTTCTTGCTCCCTGCAAAGGCCAGTCACTGCAGCTGCGCCTTCAGACTCATAGTCTCAGGCAGCTTCTCCGTTTTTTACTTCGCTCCTGTCAGTGACATTTTATTTCTCTTCCCTTCCCAGACCCCTCTTTGCATTTTGCGAAGCTTTCCTAATGAAGTATGAGCCATGCAGGATTAAAAGCCTCGGACTGAAAACTAAGATAAAATCCCACAGAATTCAAAATAAACGCTGTTTCTGTGGTTATTTGAAATGAGGCTGAAAAGCATATTTCGGGGAGCTGGGAAGAAGAGCGTGCAGGCTAGAGTGCAGAGGGAGTGAGAAGCAGAGCTCTCCAAGGCTAAGGGTGAAATCCAAGGGTGGCAGCAGGGCCTCCCATGCATTGACTCTGGGAAGTGTGAAAGCAAATTCATGTGTTCATCATCACTGAAGACTCGCCAGCGGTTGGATCATAAGTATCTTTGATGAAAGGCTGCTGAGACGATGAGAATCGGCGCAAAAGCTCGAAGGACAGACGCTCACAGCTGCCCCTCCACAAAGCCGCTCAGCGACCAATGACGGAGATCTCGTTTCTCAGCGGGGTGGGGGAAATAAAGCCATTCCGAAGCCCTTCGTCCTCCCGCTGGGGAAATTTATACACAGTTCGACAGTTTGCTATTTTAATTGAGAACAGAACACCGGTGCAGAACCCAGTATCTCAGGGAAATGAGGACGTTTGTCTAAACTAACGTTCACTTGACCTCTTGGGCGGCAGGGAGGCCTCTGAGGGCAGTGTCTTTGCTATTGGTGGTTAAGCAGAGGCCAGATGCCTCTCGCAGCACCGGCCACTCAGTGGCACCAAGGTCTCCACTGCTTGCTTGGGAAAAGGCTCCCAAGAAAGCGTTAGAGTGAGAGGATACGGCAGTCTTCCCCAACTGCGGTGCCCGAGGGCGAGGGGCCAGCTCCACTGCTTCCTGCCTCTGTGGTCCCGCGACGCCACTGAGGTGGAGCGTTCAGGTTCCCGTTTAAGATAATTTGCAGGCCAGCGGGCAAACACTGCAGGGTACTCGGAGGTGCTGAGAAGCCATCCACGAATCCACAACCACTTACCCAAGTATTCTCAGCCCTTTGAAAGCATTGGTCACAGTTTAGTCACTGTACTGAGAAAATCTCTCACAAATATTCTGATTCTTGGACTAGACAATCAGAAGGACATTGCTCATTAATAATCAGTGGGTGCAGACTTTCAGACAAGGGAACCCAAAGACTTTTTTTGGGTTTTCTGATCAGTCATCACTTTGACACAGCAATAAACACTTGAAGGGAAGCACCCAGGAGCTGGAAATAACAACCAGTCAGAGATCTGGGCCACATTGTGGGAAGGAATTAAAACCCCTGGTAGTGCGGACAACCAGTTCCCAGCAGCTAAGTCTGCCTGGGCACTTTACAAAGGCACCAGTGCATGGGATGATAAGGCCCTAGGCCCTGGGGTGACCCCAGACACCTGCGTATTGACCCTTAGGGGCCAGTAGGATGCCTACCCTCTAATACATCTACTCACACCAACCACCGTTTCTAAATAGAACAGCTAAAAAAATCATTCCCCAAAGTCTGTGGCTTTCACAATTTCCTCAATGTAATTTTAAGACATTGACTTTCTTTAGGGATATCCCAGTCAACTGAGAAGACAAAACAACACTTTAAAAAGACACTAAGTCCATATTTACATGAAAGATCATGACAGGCTTGCAAAGCACGACTGTCTGTAAAGTATTCTGTATTTTAATGGCACTCATAATTTATGTTTTAAAATTTTCTTCCTACACATTTTCAGTACATAATAGAAGGTTCCAACATTTGTAACAGAATAGCTATGATCCACTAGCTAAATAGGATGCAGCCTTCTATAAATTATAGTCTGAAATTTGTCCTAATGTTCAAGTATTTCTGTGACAGATTTTTCTTCAAGAAAAATCAGAAGGAAATAGGAAAAAGTATAATCTGTTATAACTGTGCTAAAGACATGACTAGGACATTACTCTCAGGGTACGGAGGGTAGCAGATGGAAGGAAATTTATTTGGTGTTTATGTTACTAAGCTTAGACTTGTCTTATTTTTATAGATTCTAGTCGGTAGCTGCAGGCCTCTGAGTGGATGTATCAGGTAGTTTTCTCGTCTGGCTAACATCGTGGGTTTCCTTCTTTCAGCCTTGGTCCTTTCTGGGGCCACTATCCCCTGCAGTGAAGGAGTCCCAGCTCTCCCATGGCTGTGTCACCACGTGACCCAGTTGTGGTGAGTAATGGAATTGCAAGTGTGTAGTAGCTTTGGGGAGAAGTCCTATGAAAGAGATGACACGTGTCATTTGCATCCCCTTACCTCTTGTTGCCAGCTGGCCTCTTAAAACGTGATCTGACAAGAGAAAAAGACCTCTAGCAAAATGTGGTGAGCCCATCACCAGGGTGTGGTAGAGTAGGCTAACCTGAGTTCATGAGCCTGCTGTGGCTGCCACCATCCAAACAGGGTTTGGTAAACTATTTCTATAAAGGGCCAGATGTTCTGCTTGTAGGGTGTGAAGTCTGTCACAATTATCAGATTCTATTGCTGCAGTGCAAACATATCTATAGACATATAAATGAACGGGTGCAGCTGTTTTTTGATAAAACTTTATTTACAAAAATAGGCTGAAGGCTGGATCTGATCCATAGATCATAGTTTGTAAGCACTGTAAGAGACTGAAAAATAATTAATTTTGTTCAAGTCTTACTTTATAGGTCTCCATTATTAATAGTAAAACCTAATCCCAGCTGGGAGGAATCTCTACCTCCTGGTCACTTATTGTGTAGACCTTGTCCTTTTCTTTTTCTCCTTGCTCATCTGGCCTTTCTTCCCCTCTCTCTTTCTCTCCCATGCCTGTCTCTGTGCCTTCCCCTCTCTCTTTCTCTCCCATGCCTGTCTCTGTGCCCCCTCTCCTCTCCACTCATTTTCATTGCCTTCAACACTTCTGCTTCTTCTCTCACAATCCTGCACTTCAGCAGCAGCACCTTCCTTGGCATCCCTTGACTGTAGGAGTCTAGGGAGAGTATAAAAAATATTGTTACATTTTGTTAAGTTTTTCCAAACTTACAGCTCTCACAAAACCACAAAACCTTTAATTTTAAGTATTGTGTTTCAAAAAATGTTTACATTGCTGTTCAGAAGGTAATAATTCAAAAGGAAAGCAAATTTTACCTAAAGAAAATTAGCTCAAGCTGTCTAAGCATGTGCGTCACCCTTGACCTGAACTAGGCGCCTTCCGACAATGATCCTGTACTTCTTAGCTCCTAACTATGCTGAATAAAACATTCAAAGGCATAAAATAAAGCACCCAGAAATAATATCCATCTCTAATCAAAACCTCACTCTCTTGCTTCGCCTACCAAGTCAGCATGTGGGGGAGGACCTGGCCACCAGCTGACTGGCTGTCACTGTTCTGCTTCTGATTTATCAAAAAATCTTACTTAAATGAGAAATACAGGGGTGTGCAGACTTGGACATTAGCATTGGTTGATAATTACATTTAAAAAATTTCTTCACAGCCAAAATATGGCTTAAGCTCTTATCTATAAAAGTCCCAGAGATAATCATATGCCTTGGAGAGGACCAGGAGTGGAGTGACTCAGCTGTGGGCCCTATGAGGACGATGGCTGGGCCCCCTCCCCTCACTGTTTGGTCTGGGGCACATAGTCAGTTCCTGATGGGCCTCTGTTCAATGACTTAATAAACAAATCACTGAAATAATTCAACCAATTTGTGGGCTTTATTGTTACTTTTTTCTCATGCCCAGTATTAGGAGAAAATAATTATTGTTCGAATGTTATGATAATTATTCCAAACCCACTATAAAAACTAGGATGTGACCTGACAGTTCAGTGATGAAAAGATATCCAGAAATTTGGCATTTAACAACCATAAATGGGTTTTATTTTTTTAAATTAATGCATGACAATGTGTTTTATGTTAATTATATGTTCCACTAAAGTTCTCTTAAAGGTAAAGAACCTCAGATCTCATAAATACCTCAAAATCAGTTAGAAAAATAGAAAAAAATGGGGGAAAATAGGGAAATGATGAAGCATCTCCCAAGAACATACATTTGTACCAACCACCCAGTGCAAAGCACTCTTGAAATGGCACAGGCTCGACAAAGATGGAGATGCATCTTTTGCTTAAATTAAGTGTTCTATTGAGTATGAGTGATGATACATAGAGATTAATTTTCAAAAGAGAAATGCTTAGTGTTGAGAGACTTACAGATTAAGTGCTGGAGTGACTTTAATGATGTGAGTTCAATTGTGAAGACTCTCCTATATACAAGGACGGAAGTTCTATACAGGAATTAGCACTTCACTTACATCTTGAAGGCACATGAGTGATTCAGACACAGAAAACAGGGAATGAGGAGGAGCATGAAAGAAGCCATGGGCAACCTTAGCTGTGACCCAAGGCTGAAGGTGGGCCATAGGGAGGGGATGCAGGTGTCCCAGGGTGCAGCATCAGAGGTGTGCAGAAGGGGCAGGTGAGGGGTCAACTCACAGGTTTCCACAGGAGCCCTTGCACCTGACTCTGCTGGGACTTTTGGGGAGCACAGGTTCCAGAAGAATCTAGAGCTTTGCCCCCAACTGTCTCTGAATTTTGGAGAGGGCTACTTCTGGACGGTTCTTCCTCTAGCACCTTCCACCTGCCCTGGCACAGCCAGGTGAGAAGGAGCTTCATTTACAAACCCCTGAGTGCCCAGGGTTAGTGGTAAGGTCAATGGCGGCTGCTGTAATTGTGAACAGAAAACCCAATTCTTTTGAAAGTTCTAATATTTGAGGGAATATAGGAAAATGACATTTTAAAAGTACAGGGCCCTTTGTTGTTTTTAACTGAAGACACAAGTAATTCTGGGAATGTTCACTTGTCTTTATAGGTTACCTAAGACTCAGAGTCCACCTTATCAAAATTATTTGCCAAATTAATCAGTTGTTCGCGCAATGAACATTTCCCCAATGTCCACTCTTGCAGGCCTCGGGGACCCAGGGAGGGGCATAGCTCACTTCCCAGTGGGAAGATACCTAGTAGGTTGTTACTAAATGAATACAACCTGTAATGTCAGGCAACAATTCCACGTGCAGTAGGGAAAATAGGTGGAGTATGAGGTGGCAGTTGGCAAGGGATGCCATTCCACAGAGTTCTTGGAGGCAGAGAAAGCTCTCACCCCACTGAGGACTGCAGGCTAAGGGTGGTGGGAATGAAGCCCAGCCTGGAGTTGGGGACAGAAGGCCCAGAACTGGGAAATCCTACTGAAGCATTTGCCGGCAGGATAGGCAAGCTGCTCCCTTCTCTGTCCCCTCGGAAACACTCTGGGTCACTCTGATCTCAGAGGTCCGAGGGCAGGCCTGTCATGGCCAAGCTGCTGCCCTGCCCTCACTCCTCTGGGAAGTGTGTATAAACCATGTGTTGTGCTGAGGACCTGGACCCGACACAGACCCAGGGAGGCTGCTGGGCCAGGCTGGGGGCAGGGTCCTCTCCCGTGTTCCCTGGGCCTACCCGGAGCGGCCCGGGATTAGCGAGCAGTGAGTTGAGCATGGCTCCCTTCAAGGTTAGTTAAAGTGACAAAGGGCAGGTGGAGGCCATGGCCTCCTTTTTCATTCCAACCCCACAATCAATTTGCAGAATCTTCTGGAGAAAGATTAAGGCAAACCTTTCAAACTTTGTTCTTCACACCTGCAGGATAGAGAATAAGGCGTCTGCCACAGGACCTGACAGGAGTAGTTTTGTAAAGTGATACAGGCAGGAAGACAGACTAGTGGACGTCTCAGAGGTCTGCATCTTAGCCCCAGGTCAGCCCACAGCAGCACGGCTGTGACCGGCTCCTGCTGTTCTGTGCCAGGCTCCCGAGACGTTACAGGAAGCTCTGCAGAGGCATCAAAAATTCCCAAAAAACTGGCCATTTTCTACCTGTGCCTTGGGAGGCAGGTACTGCAAAGGGGGAAACCAATTAGTTGTACAGAGAGACGTTTCCTAATGAAAATTCATTCTCTCAAAAAGGCTGGTCACTTTGGGTCTGAGGAGCCCATCGTCCTCAGGAAAGCATTTCCGCCTACTGGGTGGGTAAGAACACTGCAAATCCAGTCTCAGGGAAGTTGATGCCCAGTGCTCCGCCAGGAGGAATCCCATCCCTGCAAAGGTCCTTGTGTTCTAAACTCTCACCATAAACACTTCCCAGAGGCGGAGTGCCACAGCCAGTTGCATGTTGTATGTAAATATGAGACAAATTACAAACGAAAAAGATAAAGCAACTGGAAATCTTCCAAGCCTGGGCACCAGGAAGGCGAGCTAGTCTTTCCAGGTCTCTCTGTGGTTGTGGGCAAGGTCAGTCCCTTCAGCCTCTCCCATCTCAGGGTCTTCACCACAAAATTGCAGCTTTCAGAACTCTGTGTGAGCAGGGCTCTCACCAACACGGACCTCCATGGCTGTGTTCTGTTTCCTCAGATCACAGAGCCGCTCAGCGGTCTCACATAAGAGGGGCCCTCTGGACACCCTTCCTGTGCTCATCACTCAGGACTCCTTTATGGAAGCAGACCCCCCTCTAGATGTCCCAGGAGGAGGCCCCAGGCCCAGGTGAGGACACGCACCTGGGGGACTCCCCATGAGTTGTATGGGCTACAGCTCTGGTCCTGGACGTGTTGTGAAACTCAACCAAGGATCATCCTTTCATATTTGGTTCCAAGCTGTATGGATGAAAATAAAAACTGTGACTCCTGCAAGTGCCTACAAAAATATAAATAAAACACACCCCATTTACAATGTCCCTATTATTAGAATAAAGTTGTATTTAAATCTTTCTTTCTGCAGTTACAAAGTTTACCTTGTTTTTATTTTACGCTGGTGTCTTATCAGTTTTGAAGATTTCTTTTTCCACTCCACATGTTCATTTTCTATATGAATTCTAATTTCTCAGGAATTGCATCAACCTCTTCTAATGGATTTTCTGAACCATCACAAGTTTGCGGTTGCACAGATTATTTTAGGTTTTTAAAGCAGCCTGTTATTCTTAGAGATGTGTTTCATTTCATGCATCCAAATAAGGATGATCAAAATAACCCAACATGGATCAGGAAAAAATAAGAGAAAATCGAATACACAAGACACATTATTGCTAGTGGGAGTTTGGCGAGTACGCGGACAGAGAGGACGTTAACTGGAGCAAAGCAGAGGCAGTAAAATTCATCACTTATTTGTCACTTAATTATTTTACCTGCTTACTGTAAGAAATGTACTAATAATGATTTAAAGTAAAATGGCATATTATAAATGTTAAATCTGTACGTGTCACTGACACAATCTGTATATCACAATTCCTGGCCACACAGCCCTCTGCTGAAGGAACTCAGGGGCTACACTGCATTTTACATTTCTGCTGTTTGTGACTTTCAAACCTTTACACATGCACAGCAGAAATTGTTGGAGTTCCGTAAATTGAGTATCATTTCCCTTCTGTACTCACATGAACTGAATCAGTTTTATCTCTTCGGGGGAAAGCAGTTCCATTTACATTTACCGTCTCAAATGTATAAAAGTCTAACGTCAAGAAATCCATTTGCTCTTTAATAAAAGTTATCATAATGTCTGGAACGCTTGATTTATGAGAGGCTGCTGCCACCCCGACGGCCTGCCGCTCTTCTCTGCTGCCGGAAACCCAAGACAGGTCATGCCATTTACACTAGGTCAGAATAATAATGTCACTCCGATCACGTTCCTTGACAACAGCCCATTTGTCTCATTTAAATAATGGGCATGATTGGTGGAAATTGCTGGCTGTAACCCTAACACACCAAGGAAATGACAAACACACCCTCAATGAATAATAAGCCACCACGGACAGGTATCAAGCCTGCCCGCCACAAATGGCCGGTCTTATATTTAACTCATTTAACCTTCACAGGCAGATTTGATAAAAGTCCAGATGGTCGTGAGACAGAAAAAGGGAAGTGTTTTGCTAAACATGCTCTGATAAGGGGCCCTGCTCCTCTGTGCTGGCGTCGGGGACGGTGCGGCTGTGCCCCTCTGATTGGGTGCTGCTCTACACGGCCCCCCGAGTGTCAGACCCATGAGGCATGCCGAGGAACAGCAGATCACCCTGAGATCACCTTCATTTTGCAAGTCGAAAAACCGCAACAGCAGCCAAGGCTCAGGGCTGGGAGCAGAAGGCGTCCTGGGGCACAGGCAAGAGGCTCCTTCTGAATGATGCCACGGAGCCCAGTCCCTGGGGTGGGACACCGATCAGCGGTCCCATGCAGCAGCCCCTGGGGACAGGCTGTGTGTGGGTGGGGATGGGGATGCCGCCCAGGGAGAGGAGAGGTAGATAACTCACACACAGCAGCAGAGATGGAGCTTCTTTCCCAGCTGACAGAGGTATGGAAGGCGAAACTTACCTTCCATGGGCACGGGAGCAAAGGGAAAGTCCTTTTCCACAACTTGTTTGAGTCAGTTTTATCATAAGGAGCATGTTCTTGCCAAAGACCCAGGACACTGGGAGTTAATAAGGTTGACCCCGTGTCTTGAATTTGATACATTCACTGAATTCATCTTCTTTTTATTTATGTTAGAAGGAGCTTCTCTCTTATCGGTAAACCGGGAGACTCATGGGCCATCCTGACTACAGGTCTCCAGACACTCAGCCCAGGGGAGGCTGTCGGGCCCCTCTGGGTCCTACAAGTCTTCCCTGCTGGGCCTTCTGCCCCTCACCCTCCCCCGACGGACGGGGCAGTGCGGTTGGCAGGACAGGGTTTCTGGGAGCTGAATCGTCTTATTATGGAAAGGGGCACAGCCTGACTGGACTGGGCAACACTCCTGCGGTCTTGGTAACGTTGACCGTGACCCCATGCTCTTCCTTAGAGGAAGTGACACTACTGGGCTGTGTAGTGCACCAGTGGCTGTAGACCAGCTGTGGTCAGACTGTAAGCAGCTAATTTAACTTCTGGGGGGTCTCGTTAAAGTTTCCAGTTCTCTGTTAACGTCCACTTGCTAGGAATTGTTTCAAGGACTACATGAGTCAGTAGAGATTGGAAGGGATAGTGGGGCCACAGAAGGTGCTGCTGGGCGAGGGGGGCTCCTCCCTCCCTGGCAGTGCCCCCTCGTCCTCGCCTTTTCCTTCCCCGGGATGACCAGGTCTTAGGCGTTCAGCTAACCCCTGTCCACCCAGCGCAGGCGTCCCGGTGCCCCTCGACTCTCCTGGCAGGCTTCATCCTCTTCCCGGGTTTCTGCTATCAAGTCTGGACGTTCATCTCCAACTTGGAAGGTGTCTTTGTGGTCCGGCCATCATTTCCACCTGTCCACTGAATGAATTTCCTTGGCTATTCCACTCATTCTTACAAGCTCGAAATTTCCAAAATGTATTATGCCATCTTAAGCCTTTACTTAAAAAATAATAATAGCAGCAACCCTGCCTCTGGCATCTTCACTGTGGCTGACAGGAAGAGGACTCTCTCAGACATCTGGCCAGCACACAAGTGGGACTGTCCTTTTGCCCAGGCTCTCCTTCCTGGGGTCACATGGACATGATATACTTTCTGTGGGAGCCAGGAGGGCAGGCCTGAGCTCCCAGTCCCAGGATGCTCTGTCCCGGCTGAGGGACCATGTGGGGGCCCATCCCCCTTGTGCCCATGGCAGCAGGAGGGCTGTCCTCTACTGAGCACGAGCACTATTGCACTATTAGGCCCTCATGATGCCTTCACCTATTTTTAAGCCCTCTAAATTTGACACCCCTTTGCCCCCGAGCCTCCTCTGCCCCTTCCCACATAGGTCCTTGCAACCTGAAGAATTTGCCTCATCTTACTTTCTATAGAAATTTCTTCTCATGGGCTGAGAGCCTCCTGGACACTGAATCCTCCCTGTTCTAGCAAAGCCCAGTGTCTACTTAAATGTGGGGAGGGAGGGCAGATGGGCTGGAGCTGCATGGGGCGGCTGTAGGTCCTGGAGCGGGGTGAGATCAAGCCACTTTTCCCCCACCTGACTGTCTACAACTCAGGACCCCCTTCACAATCTTCTACTGTTAGGAATACACTTCTGGCATGTGCTGCTACACCAGCCCAGACTGCTGAGTCTCACAGGGACGGCCTGGTGAATCTGGCGCTTTGTCTCAGCTGAGTCCCGTGAGTATCCCTCATGACACACTTCAGAGTCAGACAATCAGGATCAGTGGGACCCTGTAGCCCACGACACAGTGTAGCATCAGGACAAGTCAGTACAACTCTATACCCGTGTCACACTGTAGGGTCAGGTCTGGTCACTATGACCATGTCACACTGTAGGGTCAGCAATGGTCAGCATGACCCGTGTCACACTGTAGGGTCAGCTCTGATCACTATGACCCGTGTCACACTGTAGGGTCAGCAATGGTCAGCACGACCCGTGTCACACTATAGGGTCAGCAATGGTCAGCATTACCCGTGTCACACTGTAGGGTCAGCAATGGTCAGCATGACCCGTGTCACACTGTAGGGTCAGCTCTGATCACTATGACCCGTGTCACACTGTAGGGTCAGCAATGGTCAGCATGACCCTTGTCACACTGTAGGGTCAGCTCTGATCACTATGACCCGTGTCACACTGTAGGGTCATCAATGGTCACTATGACCCTGTCACACGTCAGCATTACCCGTGTCACACTGTAGGGTCAGCAATGGTCAGCACGACCCGTGTCACACTGCAGGGTGGTATTGGTTTGTGTCCTCAAGACCTCAGCAGACCAATGGCAATGACTGGCCTTATTCTTACTGGTATATTTGCCTACATATTTAAAGCAAAATAATACAATACTAATAACAATTCAGCAACAATAAAATGAAGCATTCTGGGTATCTAGGTACGTCTTTGGTTTAATAACCCTATTGTCGATTGTTAATAAAAGGATTGTGAAGTCTGCCTGAATCCGCCAGAGAAAGTCAGCCTGAGTGACAGACATGAAGAAGACGACATGGGGCCTCTGGTGAACGTGTCGTTATGTCTTCATGGGGTGGACAGAGAATTAGTTTTATTAGAAATTTGAGAAAGCTGTGGCAAGAGATTTCCAAGTGCCCCTGAGGGCGCCCTTCCCTGTGGAGGGACACAGGAGCAGGGCAGTGAGGCCGGTGCTGCGTGAGTGTCCTCTGGAAGCCAGTACCTGGCAAGCCGTGATTATTGCTTCATATCCTTGAACTTCTAACCAGGGACCCTTAATAGGAAGCCCCCCCCCCCGCCTGGCAATTCCTGGCTGCGTCTCCGTCACGTTGCTGTAGTGCCACTGAGCGGCTGCAGCATCCCTGGGCCAAAGCCAGCCCATAATTTACCCCCACCCTCCGTGTTTTGGGAATATTGTGGAATTTATAAACTGAGGCTTCACTGCCCCCAGGGATAAGACTATAGAACAAAGAACTGTGCCACAAAATAGTCTGTGTGTGGTTATTTAAGTACGGTCATCTCAGGAGGCACCCCTCCGTGCAAAATAAGTGAGAGCCGAGCCACCGTCCACTGTATGTGGCGCATGGAAGCTGCATGGATGTCAATGTGGGCCTCAGGGATCAATGCCAACTTGGGTGGCACCTCAGCTGGTCAAGATCACAGCTGGCCCAGCTGGCCCCGGCAGCGCCTTGCAGCTGATAGTGCTGTACAGCGCTGGGCACATGGAGAGGGGCAGGCCGAGACCTCGGGGACAAGCCTGTCATCCACAGAGCTGCTGTCCTTGGACTTGCGTGCTGCTCATGCCTCTGATGGGTCGAGGAGCAGGACGAAGTTCAGTGGCGTCTAATAATTCAGGGAAGTAGTGCAGACCAGTGCTAGGTGCTCACGTCGGTAAAGTGCACCCCTCGGCCCGCTGGGCTGCAGGCAGGTGTCCTGAGGACATGGCCTTGGTTCATCCCTGCCCAATGTTAATGGTAGACAGGTGGTTTCCTGCAGGGCTGACTCCTGTGAATAGCTCACCCAGCATTCTACATATGGAATGTCCTCGTTCACTGTGACACTTTCCAGAGAGCAAGGCTTTTAAATTTTAGAAAAAAAATTGTGTAGTTTTGGCTAATATCTTCAGTTTCTTGAAATTTTTGTGGAGAACAGCAGGAGAGAGGTGAACTATCGACACTAATGATGCCTGTCACGTTGGTACATGACACGTTAGACCCCTTCCCACATCACAGAACAACTCAGAAAGACAAGAAAACAAAGAGGTTAATTTAGGCATTGTTTTCTTCTCCTTTTTTCCCCTGCCAATCCAGTATGAATTTTTAAAAGTCTTTGGAAACTCCATCCTGAATACTCACCTGCCCAATATAAGGAACTCAACATAACTGTGAATGGCCGAGATGTTAAAAGTCAAGTATCAGGGTGAATTATGAGAAATCTGATAAAACCCTAAGCTGTGTGAGGAGAAGGGAAGGGAGGTGCAGTCTTCACCATGCTGATGCCTCTGAAGCTTTCCTCTGTCCATTCCCCGAGCTCTGCAGGGCCTGGGCCTGGGTCCCTCGACCTTGGGCAGCTCTGACCCTGGGAAGCAGTTACAGGGGACATTGTTTTCAGAGGTAAATATCTCAGCATTTTAAACATGTTGCATTTTTTCCCCATCATATATTGAAAACCACCAATATCTGTTCTGCAAAGGGTTCTATCATTCAGTTTTGTTAAACACTATTACTGAGTCTAATGAGGAAGGGTTTGTCAAGACACTGATTTCGCTGGTGACCTACATGCCCAGGACATTAGCATATGCCGAGCATGTCGTGTGCCCTGCCTGCTGTCGGGGCTCCGGGACGTGGGGTTCCCCTAGAGTGAGCCGCGATGATGTCGGAGGAGTCCTTCCTCCACAGCTTTTGTTTCTGGAAATAGCCTCTTAGCCATGGGACCGCTCAGGATCTCTTTGCAAAGAACATGGATTATTTTGTGTGTAAAATGGCCAATCAACAGGGTAGCCCCTGACTCCCTCCGACCAATCCACGCTCTCGGGGAATCAGACTGCCTTAGAACTGATTCCATACAGACAGGAAAACCAGAGCTTGCGTTTGTTTATTAAAGCGGTTTTAAATTTAAGTGTGAGGTGTCAAATAATCCTCCTGGGGCCTGAGGCCTTAAGTCCAGCGTAGATTCTTAAGACAATTTATTTGACTTCAGAAGTAGAGTTTCTTCAATAATAAGTTTCACAATGGGCACTTGGGGGGGCGGTTCTGGTGGTTCTGGGGCTTATTTGTGAGGCCTACAGTGTTGGGGGGGGAATCCTAAGAGGATCCAGAGGGGCATTTGGAAGCACTGCGTATAAACGCGGGCCGGCGATGGGCCCCTCCGAACGTGTGGTCATCTGTACAAGGACAAGCCGACTGTGGCCCCGCCCAGCCTCTCATATTCTCCAGCTGGAGCTGGTGACAGAGTGTTCACATCTCAAACTTCTAACTTGGGGCTAGAGACAGGGCTGGGGTTGGAGCTGGGAGAAGGAGGCCCTGCCTTCCAGGGTGTCTGGTCCCATCAGCCCCAGTGAGGTGGCCTGCCAGGCTCTGCCGAGATGTGACATGGTCCCCACTCCCCATGAATGAGCAGAGGAGACACCTGCCCACAGCCTGACCAGGAGCCGCCCCCACATCTGCCTTTCTGCTCTGCCCTTTGGCTTCCTTGACCCTTTCATTGTCAGGCCATCACTCTGTGGAGGAATGAAGATAAGAGTGAATGCACCTTCAGTGCTGTCATTTCCTGTATGACTGATGGGACACGTCTGACTGCATACGGAGGGTGGAGAGGGGACGGCTGGAGACACCAGGGCGAGTAACTAGAAAGTTACTGAAGGTGGAGACACTCAGCATTAATGTCCCCGTGGGCGATTTGAAGACCACTCACAGAAAGCTCCAGAACCTGCCGTTTAGAGAGGGCTTAACTAGAAGCACCTGAAATATTATTCAGCCTTGAATACCTGAAGGGTATCATGCCATTTTTACACACGAGCTGCCTCCTCTCACAAAACGGTTCCCTTGGAACCCAAGCAGGGGAGTCTTTGAAGAAATAATGGTCTGACCAAGGCAGGAAATCCTCAGGAAATCCTTGCCGCTCACGTCCATCAGATGAGGTTGCCGTAGGTCGGGGTCTTTACTGACGGGGAGGTTTGAACTGTCCACTCAAAACAAACACCATGGCGTGAAATAAATACAGTTACTCCCTGGTGTGCAAAGCTTTACACCTGTGGCCTGGGAAACGTGCGTTACCCACTGATCACCCACCGGTCACTGGAGACTGTGTGATACCCAGTGCTGCAGTTGGAGATGAAGCTGAGAGTTCCCTGGGGGTCACTGTAAGAAACGAACGTTCCACTGCGGGGAAGCGAGGGACACACATACATTACACAGACGCGCGGCCCCGTGTGTCTCTGTGCGTGTCCCTGTTTCTCAGTCCACAGATGCATGAAGGTTTGCACACTCTCTCACACTCACACACTTTCCAATGAAATTACCTGTAACTCGTCTGGAGATTGGTCAGGGCGTTTCGGCCTGCTAACTACTGAGCCGAATGGGACAAAGCAGCGTCAGCTCACACTGGAGGGCGGACCCTTTTCCCTCTTTGAAGCTCCCTGCCGATGGTGCCTGTGCCGCAGAGGACCATGTCTCCTCGCCAGTTCCAGACCACAGCAGCGAGCAGGCCCTGCTCCGGGAGCGGCCGCTCCTTGGCCTGGATACATGTGCCCGCTAGGAGGGAGGAAGGTGAAAAAGTGACGCCGCCCCGGTCCATTTAAAATCTCTCACAGACTAAAAGAGAAGGTCTCTGAACTTTTGCCATACTAAGAAGAGTTTTTGGAGAAAAGGAAAGAAAATAGAATTTCTGAGGTTAAGTGGAACAGTTGGATGAAAGTATTTCAGATTGTATATGAAGCCAGCACGTTGTACCCCATGATTACACTAATGTACACAGCTATGATTTCATAAAAAACAAAAAAAAGAAAGAAAGAAAGAAAAAAAAAAAGAAAACAGATTTTCCACCGGCTTCTAACCATGGCTTCTTGTGAGTAACGCATAGCCCTTCCCTTCCTGAGTGAGATCAGGGCACAGGCCAGGTCGCAGGAGGCTTCAGACTCCCCCTCCTCACAAAAATAGTTTTACTATGGAAATTACTAAGATCGAAGTTATTTTATGTCTTTTAATGCCTGTTTGCTTCTCAGGTCATCTTAATAAATCAACAGTTATCAATCAAAATCCTGTATCTTAATGTTGAAATTTCATTTATGAGTCAAGCATTTCCAAGGCATTTTATTTTGTAGGGTCGAAAGGTTTCTAAGTAATATTCTCCAATTAGAGTTTCTGAACATAGTTTTATAAATAAATTTTGTTTTATTTTATTTGTTTCCCCCACAACCAATAATCTCTGGGAATTTCATGTTGTAGTAAAAAAAACCAAATAGTTAAGAAGGAGATGGGCCTCTTTTCTGAGTCTCCCTATGTAAAATACGCACATGTACTGATGGATTAGTTCAGGTGAAACTCGACTAAAGATGGGGGTCTTTGTGGCTTCTCTGCTCCTCTCATCTTTTTATTGAATAAGAGGTAGTTCTTTATCCTTTGCTTTTAGCATGAGTGGGGGAAAAGAAGGGGGAAGAAGAAAGAAGAGAAGAGAAAGAAAAATGTGTGCGGAGCAAAAGAGAAGTAGCCAGTTGAATAGCTTTACTTTGTTTTTTGATCATTCAGAACAGAGTAAAAACTAATCATGGGCCAGGTGTGGTGGCTCACACCTATAATACTAGCACTTTGGGAGGGTGAGGCAAGAGGCTCACTCAGGCCAGGAGTTTGAGTTCAGCCTGGGCAATACAGCAAGATCCCATCTCTAAAAAGTATAGAAAAATTATCTGACTGTGTTGGTACCTGTAGTCCCAGGTACTTGAGAGGCTGATGCAGGAGGATCCCTTGAGCCCAGGAGTTTGAGGTTGCTGTGAGGTGTGATGAAACCACTGTACTCTAACCTGCATGACAGAGCAAGATCCTATCTTAGAAAGAAAAAATCATGGCCATATTCTGCTCCTATCTGTATCACTCAAATTGCACAGAGTCAAAAATATCTAGTCAATGCACTTTGTGCAAATTTCTAGAGTAAGTTTCCTTTGCCCTGGCTACGGGACAGGCAGGTCTGCAAATGGATTAAGGTCAAGTGTGATGGAGAAATTACTTAAACCCAAATAGTCAGAAGTCTGCTGTAGAGGAAGCAATAATCAGCCTGAGCTATTTCACACTTTCTTGCAAACATCACCTTGCCTTGGCCTCTCTGGACAGAAGCGCCTCCTACAGGTGTTCCTGTAACACCACAGGATAAACCACTTGGGCTGAACGTCATCACAAGGAGAAAAAGCCCCTCAGAGGGAAGGTCCGGGAAGAACCTTCATAACTACCTCTTCACCTCTTGTTCCTTTTCCTCTTCCTCTTTGTGAAGCTGGATTGGGGGAGTGAGAAGAGAAAATTGCATTCTGCAACAAAATGAAGAATATTGTTCAAGATGCCTTCGTTTCCCTCTGGGGAGGAGGAGGCTTGGTTTGGTTCCGCTTTCCCGTCGCTTCCGGCGTGTCCTCTCCCCGAAAGGCCTTATCTGCCCGGCCCTGTTCTGTGTCTCACACTGAAGCCACACACCAGGTGTGGAACAGGCTCGAGTTTAGCAAAACAAACAAAACTTCCAAGTATGAGGAAACAAAATACAAAAATACTTAAACTTTTAGCTCCATAAATTATCTTCTAATTTATAGTCTAATTTATTATCTTCTATATTATCTTTTAGCATAATTATGAAAATTAAGTGTGGAACTACAGTTAATAGTTAACAATCTGTAAGTAAAAAGGTACAGATCAATTGGAATGTCACAAATTTTATTTAATAATAACTATGCTCTTAAAACATAACTTTGATGGAATCTATAGTTATTACATTTTCATGATGGTTTTTCGATGATTTTAGTTAATGAGAAGAGTGGTGGTATCATGTCTTTTCAGGTAATGGATAATCAATTTTTCCTAGATTATATTAATAGAATATACTATAAACTCTGCCCTTTCCCTTAAAAAAAGGAAAAAGAAGCTTCTATAGAAAAATTTTTTAAAAATATATGGGTAAAAATGAGTGAACCTGGCCTGTGTAGATAGTAGACAAGTTGAATGGAATGTTGTATTGTGTGCAACTCAAGGTCGGGCGAGTAAGGTCGCTGAATGTGCTGGACGTGCCCCTTGGGAAGCCATGCACTGACTCCAGCGGCTAGTTCACCCTTCAGAGCAATTTTGGAACTCTTTCTGGAAGAGCCATCACAGCTGTCATTGTACAAGGTTGGACAATTAAGTTCATGAATTCATTCAATGAAAATGCTACATACTCATTCCTGAATATCTCTATGGTCACCAGATGGCCAAGGACAGAACTTAAAGGTGAGCAAAGTGGCACTCAGGGATGAGCTATGTAACACTTTTTCCAGGATGAGTTTTCCAACTTAATTTTCTGCCTTCATATTTGCCTCTCTGCATAGCGTAACAAAGGGAATACAGATGTTGAGCGGGAAAGAAAAAAAAATGTATGTTTTATCCCCAGGTATGATTTGCTAACTGCAGGAGTCTTGTTGAATTTTATATTGTTCATTCAGCTAGGAAATATTTTTCCCACTGGGTACATTTAAAAATTAATGTGACATAGCTCCCCTTTCTTCTTTTGCATTTTGTAGGTATGCATGGTCAGTTTTTAGAACAGGAACAAACTGCGGACCCAGAAGGACGTAGGGGCGGTGCGCAACTCCGAGTCCAGGCCTCCGTAGATCTCTCCCAAGGAGCCCGGGTGACCCCTCAACTGACCCTTCAGGGCAGGAGCAAAGGTGCTGGAGACAGACGGAGCCCAGACACCCAGCGACATGGGAGGCAACAGACGAGGAGGAGCAAGGTGTGCGCCCACTGGCGACGGCTCCAGGGACGAGGCAGGCTTCTAGGGCGGGAATGTGGGGCTCTGGCCAGCCACACTGGCTCCACTCACGCTCCAGTTTAGTAAAATACAGACTGTGACACCATGAGTCTCAACTTGGGCCTAGACACCACGTTTGCAGCTCCACATTTATTGAGCTCAGAACATCGTCTCTGCTAACACCCCCGAGCGAGACTAGGATAGTAACACCCTCAAATGTATTTTCTGTTTCCACCTCGCTGCCTGTCCCTTAATGGGCAGGGATTTTAGCCCCAGCCCATTATTTTCAAAATATTATTATTTGATATCACGTAGATTTCTTTCAAGAGTTGCAACTGTTAGTTTGTTTCCTGTAAGTGTAATTACCACTGTGGTTTGAACTTAATTTTTCATTTACATGGACTCAGGGCTCAATCCCAATTCCTTTCTAATACAAATTCTACTTGTTCACAAAGCCTGGCAGAGACTGAGGCCCAGTTGAAGAGTCTCTGTGCTAATCGATCTTGGAAAATGTTCCTTTTTCTGACATATGTCTTACAGAGAGGTTTCCAAGTTAGTTGCTGGTCACTCATTTTTTTTTTTCACATAGAATTTTGCATGGTAACGTGGTGATGCTGGCCATTTAGCTTTTGCACTTTACCCAAAAGAGTCTACTCTGCTCTGAAAGTGTAAAATAAATAAATTCCTCCATGCTTTCTTCTAAAACCTGTATCATTTTATTGCATTTTTAATATTTTAATTGTGATCACTTGGACTTTTCTTTTCCTTTATTCCTCCCCCTCCTCTTCTTTCTCCTTCCCTTTCTTTCTCCTTTTTCTGCTTTTACATTATTGCTGTTGTAAAGGGACAAAGGACACTGAGCCGAGGCTACAGACTGCCAAGGGCCAGGAGGGACTGGGAGCCTCCCTGGCCCCTCTCAGGTGGGAAGAGCTGGTAGAGGAGAGGACACAGGTGGGTGTCCGTGACTCTGAACCTGACGCCAGGCTCCGTGGTCCCTCCTTGAATAAGACCAGTGCATGGCTGCTTTAAAGACGGGACTCTTCCTCCTCCACTCTGGACTGTGCAGATTTGACACCTCTGGGCATTGTGGCTCATGTGTGTGGGGTCATGGGAGTCATCGCCTGAGCTCTGGACATTACCAGAATGAGAGGCTGCGTGCGGCGGGGAAATGGAGCCTTAATCTCAGCGGGAAAGGGACGCGTGATGCCCAGCAGTGGACAGCCCTTCCTCTCCCAGACTTAAGTGCCACAGCCCGGCGTCCTGCTCCTCTCTCTGCCCCACACGTCCCTTCAGGCTGGTCCTTCCTCCAGCCTCAACCCAACACTCCTGAGAGTGGACGGGCCTTTCATGCTTGTGAACAGGAGGCCAGTTGTTTGAATTCTGTGGATTTCTACATTTTTCCTCTGAAAAAGCATAAGGAGATGAGGGTAAGCTCTGTCTCAGCCCCCCCCGGGGGCACAGTGCCGACCAGCAGCAGGTGGCATCAGAGGGCTACATGGGCTGTCAGCACACGCGACATGCTGGCCAGGGCTGTGGGGAGCAGCATGGGCCAGCTGGCGCCAGGCTCTGCATGTGGGCCCAGGCGGCCTCTCCTTCCCTATCCCTCAGCACAGGGGAGGGACGGGGGCGGGGCGGGGGGACATGGGCAGCCCGCGGTGTGTGGCCCGCACGGAAGCTCTGCTCTGCTCCAGCACGTGAATGCAGACCAATGCGGGATGGGGCAATGCAGGGTGGACAGGCGGATTACTACAAAATTTCGATTCGTTCTTTACCTATTTGCCAAAAGATTAAGGTGACATGTGGATTATCACTCACAACCTTATCACAGAGAAGGTAATACGTGCCCTAAGTGGAAGATAAATATAAGAATAAACACCTCAGGGACGGCCATGCCCTCTGTCCCTAAATGCCTCAGGGACGGCCGTGCCCTCTGTCCCTAAATAGACAGCCATGCTGTCCGACCCTTTCTCACCGCAGCAGGGCTGGTAGCCCAGAGGCAGAGCAGGAGGTAAGATTGTTTTCACACTGGGAGTTCCTCCAATTTCAGCCTTTGGGGAAGGCTTTCTGCTGAGATTTGGGAACTGGATAAAAAGAGACACATTGAGAGGAGTCCTTTTCTCATTCCAGCAAGGCCTCTTGTCAGAGAATTATTTTCCTCTTGACCCAAACTCAGAAAGGCATTTATGACACGGTTTTGGTGGGAAAGGTCAATGTGACCCAGCAACAGTTTATGAAATATAAAAGTATTGTCTGAACTTGAGTTTATTTACTTATTTATTGAGACAGATTCTCACTCTGTCACCCAGCTAGAGTGCCATGGGGTCACAGGTCACAGGAACCTCAGACTCCCGAGCTCAAGTGATCCTCTTGCCTCAGCCTCCTGGGTAGCTGGGACTACAGGTGTCACTAGGACGACTGGCTAGTTTTTCTCTTTTAGTAGGGAACGCATCCACTGGACCCTGGCACGATGGTGCTCGGGCTTTCTAAGAGGACCGCATGGTGCAGACTGGCAGTGAGTGCAGATGGCTCCCCCGAGAGCACCTGGGAAGCCAGTGGCTGTCTCCAGACCACTGACACCTGGACACAGGAGCCAGCAGGGCCAGCCACTGCTCTTCTTGACATAAAGGGAGCAGGGGTGAGTGGCCTCGGCACCTGCTGTCCAGGTCTTCGCAGGGAGGAGAGGATGACGTGTGCAGGGTAACGAACAGGCCCAGCCCTGACGTGTGCTGCAGTCAACGCAGATGCCAAAACAGCGGCGGCTGTGGCTGGGCCCAGCCCCGGGCTGCAGTGAGCACTCTGCCCAGCAGGCCCTGGAGAAGGAGGCCCTGGAGCTTTTCTCCGTTCTCTCAGACCAGCACTCAGCATCCAGAACTTTCCACACCATTCAGCCCTACGCTAGAGGGCGACATCACTCCCGCAGTCCCGTGGGCAGGGCATTGGTGGAGCCTCTGCAGACAGCTTTGCTCTCCATCCTAATAATCACCTGTGTTATGGTGACAACTGTCATTTCTCTGGAGAGCCCTGTGCAGCTGCCATCTCGAGGACTTGTTGGTGTCATCATGTGAATTGATACCATATGGTCATCCCAGCAATTGAGATTCACCCGAATGATTTTCCTGGGGCCACATTTTTGTAGCTATTGATTTCCTCGCTAGATTGAGGTGAGAGGTTCAATCGGAGTGATTTCATAAACATATATTACTGTTTTATATTTGGGATGACTTGGAAGTTCAGGTCAGGGACAGAGTCTGTGTCTGGAGAAGACACAAGAGCATGTCCCAAACGCGGTCTCCAGCCCAGGGCGCTGTTCCCGGCACTGGCTTCCGTGGCCTGGAGGCTGAGGTCCTGGGCACGGCTCTCACGAGGTGTGTCAGGCGCCTCGGACACATGGTTATAAGTTATGGCTGTGTACCTGGTGATGGAGGCCTCTATGGACGTCCAGCCTCACTTCCCTTCACCCCTGTGTCTGTATCCATGCTGGGGCTCCCACGCACCTCCCCACCTGACAGTGCTGTGGTCTGGGACTTTGTCACATGTGGTCTTAGGCAAACATGAAGAAAGAAATAACAGCAATAAGACATGTTGTCCCTCCCCAGTCTTTGTCGCAGTTGCACCTACTGCCTGCTGTGAACTCCGTGGAGGAGGTTTATTATTGTCCCAGGTGCCCAGATTAAGAAGTGTGAGGTCAGCCCAGTGACTGACAGGGGTACAGCCCAGTCTTCTCCGCTGTAAGGCAGTGACCGGACGCTCCCTCTGTGCCCCTGGGGGGACGTCTGCACACGGCCACGTGGAGCCCAAAGGCCTGAAGCAGGGCGGCCAGCACAGTGCTACGCCCTGTCTGTGTCCTGCCCTTCCAAGCCATGTTCTTGAATCCCCATGGCAGCCCGTTCCCCATGGATGAGGATGGAGCAGTGTCTAAGTGCAGAGAGAGACTGGAGTGAGGGGAAAGCTCCCTCTGACCGGGAGCAGGTCTGCTCCTCAACTGTCCCTGGTTCTGAGGATACGCTGACCTGTGCCGGGAGGAGTGAA
The DNA here is from genome assembly GCA_963574655.1 of Perodicticus potto. Classification (NCBI taxonomy): domain Eukaryota; kingdom Metazoa; phylum Chordata; class Mammalia; order Primates; family Lorisidae; genus Perodicticus; species Perodicticus potto. Next base: position 30,129 of record CAUYRH010149003.1, read on the forward strand.
GTTCACAGAGCCATCTTGGTGACGTCCGGTGCTTCTTCATCATGGAGCTCAGAATCCCCAAGCCTTGGTGTGTAGACTTCACATTGTCAGTTGACACTGAAAACAGTGTGTGAGGGACGCAGCCCGCCTGTGGGAACATCGTGTGGGGAGGGAAAGATGGTCGCAGAGGGAAGAGTGTGAACTAGACACGCCTGCAGGCACCAAGCCACAGATGTCACGCTGTCAGGGAGATGGAGTCTGAGGCCACGCAAGGTGCCTGGTGACATCCGTGGATTTATACCGACCTTAACAAAACAAACCAACTTACTGTGACTAGGAGAAGGACAACGGCTAAATGGCAGAGTAGCCCAGCCCTTCACCAGGAGCCCTGAATGTGCAGAAACTGCAGTCAGGGAGGCACGAGGCAGGGGGCTCAAGAACACACTCCCGGGGCTCTGAGTCTCTCCCCATGGTGACCAACTGCGGCGAGACAGTGCGGTTGTCCCAGCAGGGAGATGGAATCACTCAGGTCAGGGCAAGGAGGAATCTTTCTGTCCAGAACGTGAGTGGGTCAGGTATGGACAACTTCCCCAGCAAGGCCCAGGCCTGGCATTTAACAGACTAGTTACTGATGAGAAAAGTTATTTTGACAAGTTCAAGACCCTTCAAAACCTGTCTTCTCCTCTGGTCTGAGACTTTGGTATGAGGAGGCAGTGTCGACAGAGGCAAAACCAAGATAACATAAAGCAGCCCCCTTCCCCGACCATCAGTCTCCATGAGAAGCTGGGGGAGTGGACAGTCCACTGCATCGCATCACAGGGCTGCATCTCTCTCTCCCGGTAACCCCGTTAGTTGTATGATTAAGGTACTTTCTCCTGACCTGGGGACCTGTTAACAACCAGAATGTTGCCTAAAATGAGTTCGGCTTCAAAACATTTGACTTATGACTATGCCCGCGATTTAACCTGCTATCCAAAGATCATCCAGTCTAATCGTGATCACCTGGGCTGCCTTCAAGGAAACAGGCCACATTTATACAGGAAGAGCAAGTCAGAAGTCTGATGCTGCTGCATGTAACCACCCTTGAACATTCACTGTTGACCTTCATTCCACAGTGAACAAGAAATTGTGGTTAATTATGGGAGGTAGAGGAGTCCACATCCACGAATAAACAAGGGCTGAGTGCACTGACAGAACGACCGTTGATGTAATTTTCATAATTTGCTCAGCTTTCTACATGACAATGTTTAAAAACACCAAGTAGACTAACCAGCATATGGTAGGCACTTAACAGAGCCGTGTTGATTTTGAATAATTAACAACGCTTAACACTGAATTCCTTTCGATATCTTGCTGCTGGAAATACGGCATAAATCCCCATCAGTAGGTGACTTCCTTTTCGGTTTATGTGGTGATTTGTGGCATATGAGTTCCATATTGTTTACTGATGGCCAGATAACCTCAGTCGTTTCCACACCAAGGGAACTGTTAAAAGTTCATGTTGGCAAATTTTTCCCTTCTTTCAGAGATTTTCTAAACTCTTCCCTCGTTTTCTGTCTGGTAAAGTTTTCTTCATCAGGATGTGGGCATCGCCTGTTGAATTAGCGCTTTTCGTCTGAGGACCACTGGCTCCTCCTTGCAGCCAGGACCCCGGAGGGAAGCAGGTGAATGAAGCCCTGTTTCCATTTGCAAAGGCCCCGGGGGAAACGGACGACTGGCCTTCTAGGGGCCTGAAGGATAAGGAAGCTGAGAGCGCTATGGAAAAAGGGAACTTGGAGGGACAACCCCAACTGAGGAGGCGAGTTAAGAAATAAGCCAGCTTGCAACATCAGAGAACAGATTGTGCCGAATAAAATAATATCCGAAGGTCACTGGAAAACAAGGAGGAAATTCTTTTTTGTTATGGTTCAAATGTTTGAGAGCAGAGCGATCAATTAGAGGATATTACCAAATACCAACTCAAACACCCCACTTTGAGTTATGTTATGTAATCACCGAGAGCATTGGTGATGTATATTTTCATGTGATTTTCAGCATCTGCTTTTTTGAGATCTTTCCTCTGATCATCTGAGCTGGCAAAAATGAAAACAGGCAGAAACAGCTTTACGTTATATTTCCCTCACTCCTCTTGCATGGAGATCCCTGTGATAGGGGAAGTGGAGATTGAAAATTGATTGAAAAAATATTATGAAAAATACCACATCTGCACAAAACCCTTTAAAAAGCCAAACATTTCTCCAAGATCCTTTAATTGAAAAATAAGGTAAGAAATCATCCATCATGATGTTTTTGGAAATGAAATATTTGCAATCCATTTCCACCCGGGGCCAACAGTGGTGTGTGCCTCTATCTGTAGTCAGGGGACAAACAGGCTGATGGCCTCAGCTTTTCAGAACGCAGCTTCTGGTTTATGAAAGCTTGCTTTGTCTCAGTCAATTCCAACATGTGCTTCTTTAAAAAACATCAAAACACACAGACTGCCCATAACTGGGATTCTTGGCCAGCTTAGCAATTCAAACTGCAAGGGAAGCGGCCTGTGTTTCATTAAAGTGTGGGAGATACACATTCCTCCTGTCCCAGGAATTTGTCAAAAAAGCAAGTGACGGGCAAACAGGGAGATCTCACCTCATTTATAATTGAGGAAAACTTGATTGTAAAGTCATGTTTCAAAACGGACATGTTCAAATTTGCATGCAATGAGGCCCGTTTGCATGCAGACGGGGCCACGAAGCTCAGCGTGGGGCTTGGGTACCACGGGGGCCTGGGAAACACGCACGATGTTGTGGGGAGCTGAACACACAGGGTGCGAGGTCCCCTCTCCTGGCTGTGAAGTTTGTGTCTTACGGGAAGAGCAGGGAGCAGAGACCTGAAAGTTTTTTTGTGATCTGGAGCAGTTCACCGGAGTCTCAGCTCTGATGAGGTTTGGATGTAGGGGTTGGGGAGGCAGAGCTCAGGTGAATAAACTTCAGGGCTGTCTTTGTCAGCATAGCAAATACTTTGTAAAAATCACCTGTGACAGCAGAAGACTCATCTCCAGCTCCCTGCACACACCATATTTGCCACACTAGTGGAGAAGTGGCTTAAGGGGACCCACTCCAGGCAGTCTAGATGAAAAATTATCCTCATCAATCGCTTTTGCAGTTACCTAATCGGAATTGCTAGATTTAATTTTCTTAAAACACACTGTGAGGGGTTATCACCTCTCTCATAGCTTGAAAGCTCTCATGAACTCATACACTCGGTAACAGAGCGTTTGGCCTGACAGGGCCTAAGGTTGGCTGAGAAACCACTCTGAAAATATTTCTCCTTGGCCAGCTGTTCGGTGGAGCCTTGACGACAGACGGTAATGGGTGTGGGGTAATGGATCGTCCCTGGGTCTCAGGCCCTGCCAGCCGAGGCTGCTCTCACTCTGCTGTGACAATTCCTCTCTCCCTACCTGGTCTGTTCTCCACCCAATATATCTTCCCGGGTGATCGCCATGATGCCAAAACACCTGGTCAATTCCGAAGATGCTTCTGGAGGGGAAGGCATCACAACGACATTCACCTGGCTGTTTTGGCATCTCGTGGTTCAGTCCTAAAATGCAGAGACTGATTTTTCTTCATTTTCATGTTCTTCCGTCAGACTGGCCAGCATGTCATTACTACTCGACTTCTTAGCTGCTTCCTGCATTTCTCTGGGATCCTGGTGGTTACTTGTAAAGAAAAATTTTGAGCGCTGACAAACAAAAGCAGAAACCCACGTTGAGAAAACATACAGCATCCA
>CAUYRH010149005.1:0-20807 GCA_963574655.1 Perodicticus potto
GGTTTATTTTTACTAGAAATGTAACTTTATATTGTTTCCAAAGAAAAATGTTGGAATAACGCACAATGTGAATAAAACTAAGATCTGAAATAACAGTAACCTTTAAGAAATACCCATAAAAGTTATTTTAGACACTGAAAAAAAAAAAAAGAAAAGAAAATCTATTTTAAATATGCTAAGATCATTTACTATCATAATATTGTTCTCTGAGGTTACGTGAGTATGCAATCATGAGACCTAATCATTTTCGGAGCAGTCCAGTTTTTTTGTTTTTTTGTTTTGGGGGAGTTTTTTTGAGACAGAGCCTCAAGCTGTCGCCCTGGGTAGAGTGCTGTGGCATCATAGCTCATAGCAACCTCAAACTCTTGGCCTTAAGCAATTCTCTTGCTTCAGCCTCCCAAGTAGCTGGGACTACAGGCGCCCGCCATAACGCCCAGCTATTTTTTGGTTGTAGTTGTCATTGTTGTTTGGCAGGCCAGGGCTGGATTCAAACCCACCAGCTCTGGCGTATGTGGCTGGCACCCCAGCCACCTGAGCCATAGGTGCTGAGCCAGCAGTCCAGTTTTTTGAAGGAATGTACTTGCTTTTCCACATTAGGATTTCAAAATGATAATGTGTAGCGATGATGACAGGAACTGGCTGATTGAGGTACGACCTTGTTATTCTCAGTCTTTTGACCCACAGACCTCTTCCCTGCTGGAGACTGTCCTAGCCTTTTAATGATTGCTTACCATTTTCCATGTACCATCACAATTTCCATTAATGACTAGTTCACTGCAGATGTTCCTTTGCTTTGTTTTATTTCCCTATTCTTGGGGAGACATTCATCATCTGTTTCTATGGAAGCTTTTGTGATGGCTCAGAGGGAAAGGAAGTCTGAGTCTTTGAAATAATGAAAACATCACTAAACCATAAAACCTAGATTTCAGGGGCCTAATAGAGGATTAGAGCTTTATTACATACAGCCATCTTACAGTTTAGCCTTCAAGTCTCCACTGTGGAATGATTTTTTGTCCTTTTCCTTCAGTGTGCATTGACACACACACTTTACATTTGAGTTATATTAATGTGAAGTGATAAAAAGGTTCCCAGAGTAACTAGATACAGAATTAGGAGACTCAATCTTGACACCACGGTCAAGATTATCTGTGGTTCTGGAGGACTATGCTGGCTATATTGTTGCCACAGCAAGAACAGTTTGTATTAGTAGGGAGGCTTTAACTTCTAGTAATAGGATATATAATGAAAATTTAAACAGTATTTATGTATCTCATAAAATAATAATTTGGAAGGAGGGTATTCCCAATATTGGTAAACAGCTCAATGGTATCATTAGGAGGCCAGAATCTTTTCATCTTTCCTTTTAGCTATCCTTAGCCTTTCGCTTTGATCCTTGAGATTTGCACCGCATGGGTTACAATGTGGTTGCCACACTTCAGGAATTGCATCACAACAGTAAGGAGAGAGTGGCAACTCTCCCCTTTCAGAAGCTGCAGCAGACTTCTCCAACATCTCGTTGACCAGAAGTGGGTCACATGGCTGCATCTACCTGCAAAAGAGACCCCCCAAAAAATGATTATCTAGGCTTTTTAACCTTTTTTTTAATTTTTAGAAATAGACACTGTTATTTAGGGGAGAAAAGAGAATGGAATGACTGTTGACAAAGCCACCAACAGTGTGTACCTCTCTATTTCTAAACTTTTTCTTTATTTTTCTTGCTAAATTTGTTTCCTTTGAGTTCAAGGACCTTTCCTTATAAGTCTTTATAATTCTAACACCTAGCATATTGGCACAGAATTGGAGGTAAGGAATATTCTTGAATGCCTCAAGAAATATGCAATATGGTAAAGGAAATAACCAATAAAAACACTAATATTACTATATAAGTACAAATAATGAGAACTATCATGAAAACAAAGAATAGTCTGCTCTGAAAGAATAATAGTGGGGACTTCTTCATGGTCTAGGAAGGCCTCTCAATCTGAAAAGGCGACAGTAAAGCTGAAATCTGAAGGTTAGGTCAGTCCTGAAGAGGGAGGGGAACGGAATAGCATTTACAAGACACTGAACTAAAAGGAGCCAAGTGTGGCTATAAGCTAATGTTCTAGGGGATGAATGATATAGAACAGAGCTGATGAGTTTACTTTAAAGGCAAGAAGTAATTCACATGATCTTATGTACCTTTCAAAGCACACCTGAACTGATGTACCTATAACATTACAACATGATCTGATGACATTGCTGTATAAAGGAGAGCTGGCATGTGGCAAGAATGGAAGCAAGGAGACCAGTTAAGAGGCACTTGCTCTTGATCAAAGAAAATGGCTATTAGAACTAAAATGGTGGGGTGGTGCCTATAGCTCAAATGGTTAAGGCGCCAGCCATATACACCAGAGCTGGCGGGTTCAAATCCAACCCAGGCCCGCCAAACAACAATGACAACTATAACCAAAAAATAGCCGGGCTTTGTGGTGGGCGCCTGTAGTCCCAGTTACTTGGGAGGCTGAGGCAAGAGAATTGCATAAGCCCAAGAATTGGAGGTTGCTATGAGCTGTGAAGCCACAGCACTCTACCCAGGGTGATAGCTTGAGGCTCTGTCTCAAAAAAAAAACAACCTAAGATGGTGGCAGTGAAAATAGAAGTGAATACATTTGAAATGTATTTTGGAGGCAAAGCTACGCAACTTGGTAATGGATTAGATATCAAGCATGAGGGATCGAAGATGACTCACAGGATTTTTTGTTTGAACAAGTGGTTATGCTATTTGCTGAGGTGATAAGGATTGAGTCAGAAGTACATTTCGTGGGGATCAAGTGTCCAATTTTCTACCTCTTTGGTTTGAAATGCCTATGATACATCCAAGTGCACAAGTAAAGTCCAAGTGTTGCTCAGAAGAGAGACCTGAGCTGGAAGTATAAATGATGAAAATGTTGATATGAAGATGGAATTTAGAGTATCGAGAATGGAGATCACCTAGTGTGTAAAGAGAAAAGGGAAGAGGCCCTAGGAGCAAAACCTGGTAAACTCCAAGAAAAAGAAGTCAAATAGAGGTGGGGGAAGGGAAGTAAGACAAAAGTCAAAAGAATCTGATGTCTCAGCAGTCAAGGATGTGAATACATGTGTAAGTGATGGATAGCTTTGGATCTGGAGATTTTTTTCCATTTTAAATTCCCACGTTGCTACAATCCAGCTGAAGACCCCACACCCTTCCAAATTATCTTAGAGGTGTCAGTTGATACTTCATCACAAAGCAGTCATTTTTAAAGTTGTGTGCTTCTGTTTTGGAATTATCTGAGAGGTGAAGCGATGAGGTAGAGAAGTGACTATGAGATGTTTCACTGACTCAGTCGTCAGGCGGGCTTGCCCATTGAGCCCCAGATCATTTATTTCATTGGCTGAGTGAGGAATCTCTCACACTCTAACCTCAACTCTGTTGGACAGAGGAATGAGAATTAGACATTTAAAGGCTGGATGGATGGTTGGAAAACAGAGGATTATTAAAGTTTGTTCAAGAATGATTTGCTAAAAAAAAAAAAAAGAATGCTTTGCTATGGTTGATTTTCTTGAATATCCTAATAATATTACCTTTTATTGATATAATTGTTTACACTCCACAGAGCACCTTTACCTGGCCTAGCCCAGTTAACCCTCATCATAACTATATAAAGTAGATCATAAAGATGCAGAAATGACTTTTAAAAACTCACTAAGCTAATAGATGGAAAAGCTGTGATTAGAATCTGGGTTTTCTAATTTTTACCTCATCCTTTATTACACTGTATCTGGAATGGTAAATATTGTTCATCTTACAAATAAACTCTTCTAAGCTGATACCTGGAGTACCTTATCATGAAAAAGCTTTAATCAAATTGGGAAAACTAGAAAACAGTGTCATAAATTGTTTAGTAATGTGCACTATAGGCATTAAATGAGAAAATAATGATACAAGTACCTTATATTTCCATGAAGTCTGCCATTCCTAAATGAAGGCAGCTCCTGTTATTTGTAAGGAAGAATATTCTAGGCTCGGTGCCTTTAGCACTGTGGTTACAGAGCCGGCCACATACACCAAAGTTGGTGGGTTCAAACCCAGCCCGGGCCAGCTAACCAACAATGACAACTGCAACAAAAAATAGCCGGGCATTGTGGTGGGCACCTGTAATCCCAGCTGCTTAGGAGGCTGAGGCAGGAGAATCCCTTGAGCCCAAGAGTTTGAGTTTACCGTCAGCTGTGACACCACGGCACTCTACCCAGCTCTGTCTCAAAAAAAAAAAAAGTTCCTATAAGGAAGAACATTCTGGCAAGTTTAAAAGTCTTTTGTTAAATCATTTAGTGTGGTTGAATAAAATATTTTAAAAGAAGAATATGCCTGTTACTTGAATTATCTACAGTTCCCCAGGGACAATGAATAAGTTAGTTGGGGCAACTCAACTTTCACTATATAGAGGATCAAAATGAAATAGTCATAAAACCCCTTGCAGACATCTCTCAGACAGGCAAACTACTTTCCTAGTAAGGAAATTGGAAGTTGGGTAACTCATATATGGGAACTCTCAGTAGTATTTTTGCAACTTTCTATAAGTTTAACCTTTCCTGCTGGGATGCTGGGATTCTAATCTTCCAATGGTCTCAAGTGTTTTGAATAAAGGCAATGAATGCTATGTAGTGATCTCCTTTTCAGTCTGCTAAATTTTAAACTGCATCGGGGCAACAAGTTTTTATTTCTGTTGTTTTATGCATTGAGAAGATTCTTTCGAATAAGCCCCAAATGCTATCTGAAGTCCTAAAATCCATCATCTTACAAGTGTCTTAACTCAAGACTTCATTATAGTTTCCTTGAAATCGGTATATGTACTTCTGTCCAGAGTCAACACAGCATTATATTGTTTTATTTTCAATTTTTAATGTTGAAATAATTTTAGGCTTACAGAAAACTTCCCAAAAAAAGTACAGAAAGTTTCCATATACAATTTTTCCAACTGCCTCTAATGTTAACATGTTGTATAACCATAATCTAATTATCACAACCAAGGGAGTAACACTGATACAAACTACAGACTTTATTGTATTTCACAAGTTTGTTTACTAATGTCCTTTTTCTGTTCCAGGATCCAATCCATAATTCTCCATTGCATTTAATGATCATTTCTCCTTAGTGCCACAAAACTGTTCCTTAGCCTTTTCTGGTCTTTCATGATCTGGGCCCTCTTGAAAAATATTGGTCAGTTATTTTGTAGCTCAATTAGGGCTCGTCTGCTGTTTCTCCATGGTTATACTGGGGTTACGGATTTGGGGGAAGAATAGCTCAAAGGTGATGTCTCCTTTCTAGGGCATCATATCAGCAAGTAGGTGCATGATGTTCATGTTTTATTACTGGTGAGCTTAACCTTGATCACTAGGGTAAGGTGGTACCTGTGGGCTTTCTCCATTGTAAAGTTAGGATTTTTCACTTTGTAATTAATAAATATTATCATGTTGTTTTAATCACCAAAAGTAATGGAAATAGTAGTGGGATGAAAGTAAAGAGACCAAAATTCCACTGCTAATGGTTAACCTAAGTGGCATTGAGCAAGTCACTTAACATTTCTGCTTTCAGTTTTTCTGTCTTCAGAATAAAGAACAGGGCTAGGTAATCTTAATGTGTCTTTTAGCTTTAATGATCTAATGATTCTGTGATTCTCAAGTTGGTGTGTTAAATCACATCATACCTAAGAAACCCTAAACATTTTTTAGCCCAGAGTTCAGAATTCAATTAGTCATTCAATTAATATTATATGCCAGGCACTGTTTTTGGCACTAAGAATAAAGCAGCAAACAAGACAAAACCCCTATCCCTGTGGGAGTTTGCATTCCAGTAAAGAAGAGAGATGGCAAACAAATGCACAGTATGTAATACAATTTCAGATAGTGATAACATCTCACAGAAAAATAAAGCAAGAAAGAGATTAGAGAGTTGTTCATTAAAGGGCTTGTCATTTTATATAAGGTGATCAGGGACAATTACTCTAGGGAGGTGACATTTGAGCAGAGACCTGAAAGAAGTGGAGAGGGCATCCCCAAAGTTCATGAGGAATTCTGTTCCAGACAGAGCAGCACATGAAAAGTCCTTGAGCCATGACTAAGCTGATTATAACATTCAAAAGAGTTAAGTGTCATGAGATCATCTAGTGCAGCAGTTCTCAACCCACAGGAACTGTATTAAAGGGCCACGGCATTAGGAAGGTTGAGAACAACTAATCTAGTGTAACACCCTCACTGGACAGGTCCAAAGAGGCTAAGACTTGGCCAAGGTGACACAGCTATGTAATGTGATAAACCTGAGTTAGAATTCAACTTATCAGAATCCCTCTCAAAATTAGTCAATGTGCCTTTGAAAAACTAACATGGCTGTAGATTTCAGACAATACCAAATATTGATAAAACAAGGGCCATTTTCAACTTTCTACAGAGTATAAGACATGAACTTGCCAGGGGTATCACAACCTTTTAAGCATCAAATTCACGAATATACTTAATGTCAACCAAGAACTCTGCATCACCCATAATGCTGCCCCTGGGGAGCCCCCAAGTCTGCTAGTCCTAATCACTATGCTTGGCTCCATAACCTACTGGCCCAGACACTAATGCAAACAACAGCAGTATTCCCCACTGTTGGTCGGGTTACATGAGGTGAGATGTCACCCACAAGTGGACCTGACTAAAGACATGCCTTAAGGAAGCAGCTTAGAAACAATTCAATATATGTGTCTAGAATGAAGCCTATTAAAATATTCTGGAAAACTGAAGACAGCTGAAAGCCATCCTGACAATCACAACTACTTTATAGATGGGCATTAAAGGTAGAACATTTCTTTGTGATTAGATGGAACAGGAGTCTAAGAAATCAGGTATTCATTCATTTACTCATTCATTCATCATAGAGTTATTCAGTAAACAGTACTGAGCATCCATTATGTGCCAAGTACTGTGTTAGTTAAATTATGGAAATGCAGAGATAGATTAGATCACGGGTAGACCTCTGTCCCACGTGAAAACACTAAGTGGAGTAAAGTATTAAAAGTGCCATGATTATAGTAATACAGAATACAGAACCCCTTTAAAAAAAACTGAAAATATCGGTTTTTCAGCTTCACATAGACATGGAAATACTAACCCGCATCAACATCACCTCTTAATATGAAAAGCAACATTAAATACCTTCTTTCGCCAACCCTAATTAAATCTGTAAATACGTCCATGTTTATGAGCAGAGATGGCTACAGAACCCTATGGATATTTAACACTCAACCATTTCCTGAAACAAACACTTTGCTGAAAACAGCTTGCCTTTCTAATATGACAACCACAAGCATCCTAACTAGGCTGTGAAGGTGCTCTCCATAGCACTAACATTATTGATTCTGTTGTTAACAGTGTAGGCATAAATGACTGATGATAACGCTCTGGACCTCCCTCCCTACTGTCGTTGAAATGGCTCTGGGCTTTATCCAAGCAGGGCTGCTAAATGAATAGTAGACGTACAAACAGAGGAGAAATTGGTCCTGAGGTGAATTAACTCTCCTGAGGTAGATTTGTTTGTGCTTCCAACAACCTGTACATTAAACCTTACGAGCCTTCAAGTGGAAATTTTGAGGAGAAATGGGCAGTTTTGGGAAAGCCTAACGTTTTATCAGCCGCTCTTTCTTTTCATTGAGACCTTAGGATCCTCAAGGGCCTTTAGGAGCTTGCCAGTTTATGAACAGACTTCTTAAGAATTACTTAAAGTCCTCCATGTTTCTATGTATCAGTTTTTCTAATGTAGATATTCTACAAATGCCATTGGGAAAATGTTCTCTTTTCCTCACAAATGGCTTCTGAAAGTGGGCCCAAACAAAAGTGGGTCAAGAGTTTCTCAGTTTTGAGTTAAATTGCAGCTGGGCATTGTTTTTCTGTAGTGGGATTTTCTCTGAGTGAGAAGAGAATGTGCCCATTTTGCAGGTATAAGAGAGCTGAGCTTTCCACATTACAGACAGAAAAGGGCAACAGGCCATGGTTTCATTTACGCAAGGAGAGGAAACAATGGCTACCAAGCACAACTTTGTTTCATATCTGTAAATTTCTTCCTCAAAAAATAACAACAGTGGCTCGGCGCCCATAGCACAGTGGTTATGGCGCCAGCCACATGCACCAAGGCTGGCAGGTTCGAGCCCGGTGCGGGCCAGCTAAACAACAATAACAACTGCAACAAACAAAGAAAAAAAAATAGCTGGGCGCTGTGGCGGGCACCTGTAGTCCCAGCTACTTGGGAGGCTGAGGCAAGAGAATCACTTAAGCCCAAGTGTTTGAGGTTGCTATGAGCTGTGACGCCACGGCACTCTACCAAGGGCGACATAGTAAGACTCTGTCTCAAAAAAAAAAATAATAATAACATGTTTGGAGGAAAGGAACCTACACACTTCAGGGTTTTGTGTGAATTGATAACATAACAATATGTACTTTAAATTCCATGAGCCCTTGTGATGTATTGTCATCACAGTGCAAAATCACAACCAAGTAGCTAGAATTGATATGTAGGAACCTAAAGTAATAGCATAGTAACAGCAACAGATGTAATACCGAGCACTACATACTAAGCCTTATCTACAGACTTGATCTACTGTATTCACCGATCTAATTGTTACAACTATCCTGCAGGAAAGTGCTGTTATAATCCCCAGCTTACAAATAAGAACACTAAGGTATAAAGAGAGAAAGTAATTTGCCCAAGTCACACAGCCAAGATTCAAACCCAGATATTCTGGTTTCCAAGTCTGATTGTAACCATTATGTTAGGCTGCCTTTCAATAGTTAGTTTATTAAGCCTAGTATTAATCACATTTTAACAAATGTGAATAATAAAATCTTAGGTTGAAATGAGCCTTCAAGATGTAGTCTTTCTAATTCCTTTCCCAGAATAGTAATCTTTCTACATCTCTGCTAGAAAAATCTTCAGCCTGGCTTTAAAACCTAGTGATAGGGAAATCCTTACTTGCAAGGCAGCTTGGTCCATTTTCAAACACCCTAATCATTAGGCTGTTATCTCTTGCATTGAGCTGAAATTGATCTTCCCATAACCGTCACCATTTTGTCTATTTGTGTGCTTTGCAGATATACACAGTAAGAGTAAACCCTCTCAGCATACACTTTTTCCCTCCCCCACCCCCACTCTAATCTCACTACCAAGTCTTTAGAACAGAATACAGGTATCAAAATCAAAACAAATAGAAAATAGAAAGTTAGTGTTAGGCTTTAAGTACTTTTTATTTAACATATAAAATCTTTTGTATAACAAGTAGAGCAACTCCTAACTGCATATGTGTACTATGTTTGCAAATGGGACAATTTGTTTTTCCCTGTGCATTGGCACCAGAGGTGGCAAATGCTGGCCTGTCAGATTCAATGCATTTTGCTGGGTTAAACTGTGAGGGCTTTTCAGGGGACCAAGCTCTCTCTGCTGTCATCATTAAAACCTGCAGAACCCTGCTTGACTCTGGGGAGAAGCCAGCTCTGTTGGCCCTTATCTACTTCCACTAGGACAGCTCCTTAAAATTAGGGCAGAAGAGACAAGAGCTGGCTTAGGATCAATTCTCAGACCTGCCTTGGCACCATCCCTTTCTTTCCAGATCTAACAGTGGCATTCCCCAACCTCCTGGTCATATTTTGTATCTTGTCTGTTTCCTCACACAACTTCGTCCCAAATTCTAAGCCATGCTCTGACATTTGCTCTCCGTTTTTGCTAGGCAGGAGTTTCTGGATATTGACCCCTGGCCTGGCCCTGATTCTGAATATTCTTGTGTCCTGCTGATCAATTTGAACTCTTGAATAGCAAAAACTCCCCTGCCATTTTAAAGTCTTCCTCTTTAGTTTGATGGCCCCTCTCCTGTATTTTCTGACCTTGAATTTGTTCTCTGTACAAATAGTAATCACACTCACCCCCAAGCAGAAAATCTGCATCAAATTCCATCAGGATATCTGATCACATCATTATATCTGTCAACTTCACCAGACTCCTGATCCCAAACCCCTTCTTTCAAGAACCTGGCGCTGACACAGTATAATTTCTTTTAAATCATGATGTAATTTGATGTGCTTTTCAAAAGGTTACGATAATGATTTTGTAGAGTGTTTTGTTAGGCAAAGAGGGACAATAGTACTGTTGGCTTCCGTGGAGTTCTTCAGAGCCTATCTCCGGGTGACTTCAGATATCCTGATAGAATTTGACACAGAGTTTGGAAGTCCAAAGAGATACATGAAGATTAGAGCTATTGGGGGAAAAATCAGATTATGGAGATAATGATGTCCAGGGTACCAGAGAGGACAGGAAGTTTCAATCATGTTTGGAACTCTAGGTCCCACTCAATGGAAAGAGACCAGGGAGGAAACGCCAGAAAAGGTACCTGTTTGCAGGTTAAAGACAGTGAAGTCAAAACAATGGTATGGTAGCCATCATTGCCTTTTTTTAGAACTGTGGTTAAAAAAACATATAAAATGTACCATCTTAGCCACTTTTTTAGTGTAACGTTGAGTAACGTTGGGTATACTCATATTGTGCAATGGCTCTTCAGAACATCACATCCTCCAAAAGGGAGACGCTGTACCTATTAATTAACTCCCCATTTCCTCCTGAACCACCCCTCTACTTTTCTATTTTGATGCATTTGACTAGTCTACCTCATGTAAGTAGAACCATATAAGATTTGTCTTTTTGCGACTGATTTATTCAGCTGGCATAATGCCCTCAAGGTTCATCCATTCGCCATCATTGTTCCGAACATGGTGTTGTGCCATGTTGTTTTCTCACCACAACCCTCTATGGCAAATGTGTGCCTTGTTTTTCCATTTTACAAATAAATAATAAACGACATTCTCCAAGACTTCCCAAAAGCAGAAGCAGAAAGTTGCTTGCGGGATTATTGTGGGGTTGGGAAATGCTATCAGCATTTACACCTCTAAAGAACTCAAAGGGGGCATAATGGCCCAGAAGAAAGGCTAATCAACAATGCTCTTGGAGTTAAGGCTGCAGGAGGAGCCTCCAGGGAAGCTCTGGAGTTGGTTTGACCTTTCAGAGCTATCCCCAGTAAATCAAATAGATAGAGGTTTTGTAATCCCTTCATCAGCCAGTCCTTAGCCATAGGCCTCTCTCTCAGGGAGGGGTTGTAATTTTCTATAAGGTTGTTCACTCACTGAAAGCAGGGTCCAGTGAGGGCCCCAGCAGCTGGAGAACAAGAGCAAAGACCTTGAGGAGGGGGTTTAGCATGAAGCAACACAGCGTTCACTGCAGATGCTGAAGAGTAAATACATTCCTTAAAGTCACACAAGTGACAGAAGGGACAGAGCAGTGTTATGTATATATTTGACTTTGAGCTCATGTTCTTCCTTTTTTTTTTTTTTTTTTTGAGACAGAGTCTCAAGCTGTGGCCCTGGTAGAGTGCTGTGGCATCATAGCTCACAGCAACTCCAACTCTTGGGCTCAAGCAATCCTCTGGCCTCAGTTTTTCTATTTTTAGTAGAGATGGGGTCTCGCATTTCCTCAGGCTGGTCTCAAAGTCATGAGCTCAAGCTATCCACTTGCCTCAGAGTGCTAGGATTGCAGGTGTGAGCCTCTGTGCCGGCCAACTCATGTTCTTCCTATTACTTAGGCTTTCTCTCTAAAAGAGGCCTAATATGCTCAGTAAAGCCAAGGCTGGAGTTTGTTCGTGGTTAAAGTGAAATCTAAGACCAGGAACTATTAATATGTTTTCCATTGTTTCTTTCATTGCTTCCCTCTTCCTGATCCTTCCTGCCGACAGCCTTTCCTTGTGGCCCTTGCCCGGAGGAGGGAAGCCGTGTCATGGCAGCAGCCTTCTGCTTGTGCTCCGTCTCTAAGATCTCTCTCCCCCTTCATCTGATTAGTCCCTTGCTGTGAAGTTCATCTTCGAAGAACAATATTTTTTCCAATTTCATTTAGTCAGGCTCCTACTGTATGCCAGGGCTGCCCTAGGGGTCAGATGGTCAAAGATAAGCCATGCAAGCTGTTTACAACCTTTAGAGAGAACACATTGTTGTCCCCAACGCCACCATCATGCTCATAGCCAATATATGCCAGGTGAGATTGTCTGCCAGGCTCTGTGTGCTAAGGACTTGATTGCTTAATACACTTAATCCTAACAAACTGCTTTCTGGGGTACCTCTGACAAGTAGTATCATTTTCAGTTTTTTAATTTCAGAATGTTAGGAGGTACACGTGCTTTGTTTATGTACTTTGTTTTTGTGCAGGCTTAGTCAGTTAGACACGTAAGTGTGCCCTTCACGCAGATAGTATACACTGTACCCAGTGGGCGTTAATGTACCCATGCCCTCCTCCCCGCGCCCCCAGCTTGATTCACATTGAGATTATGAGTAGTATCATTTTAGATACAAACGCAGAGGCTTAGAGAGGTTACGTGCCTCGCCCAATGCTCTCAGTTGGGAAATGAGATAGTCAGACCAGAAAGTCTAACTCTAGCATCTGAATTCTTAATTATCATACTTAAAACTTTTTTTTTTTTTTTTTGCAGTTTTTTGGCCGGGGCTGGGTTTGAACCCGCCACCTCCGGCACATGGGGCTGGCGCCCCACTCCTTTGAGCCACAGGCGCTGCCCCCACACTTAAAACTTTTGACTCACCACTGTCCTCAGGATCAGATTCAAATACCTCCATTACCAATACTCCTTCTTATCTCCCCGTGTGCCCAAATAAGCAAAACAAATGGTCTACCCCCAAAGATGCAAGTCTCTAAATCTCGATTACCTGCTGCTTCTGGACACTTGTTCTTGCCATTTGCCAAGCACGGGAGGAATTCCCTCAATCCTGAAGTGACTGCAGATTCAGATCAGGCTCAGCCACTTCCAGAGAACATATGAACTACCCAGAAATAGGCCCTTGACCAGACACTGCTTTGTTTCACATATCCAGGTCTTATTTCTTCATCTGGTTTGTAAATTCCTTAAGAACTGGTTTCATTTTTAATAAAAAATAAATCTTAGTTCTTTTTTCTTATTACTCCCCAATTTTCCGCTGTTGAAGCTTTCTGAATGTTTAATATGAATACTAAGGGTATATTGCTTCAAAACCAAATCCAAACTTGTCGATTCTTTTTTTTCCTATTTTTCATAGAGAGACTGGGTCTCACTCTTGCTCAGACTGATCTCAAACTCCTGCGCTCAAGCCATCCACCCACCTCGGCCTTCCAGAGTACTAGGATGCTAGTTGTGAGCTACCATACCTGGATAGCCTGTAGATTCTTGAAAAGTAGTGGCAGAACCTTATAATTAATATTCAGGTCAGGCATGGTGGCATATGCCTGTAGTCCCAGCTACTTAGGAGGTTAAGGCAGGAGGATCACTTGAGCCCAGGATTTAGAGGTTACAATGAGCTATGATCATGCCCCTGTATGCCAGTCAGGGAAACTGAGTGAGACCCTATTTCAAAAAGCATATATATTAATATTCAATGTAACTAATCTTATGAAAATTCGGTCTTTAATGTATTACTGAGAACTACCACATCTCAACATTTTTAAATTGAACTTTTGATTTTGAGATAATTGTAGATTCATGTGGAATCATAAGAACTAATGCATAGACTCCAAGTACTTTTTACGCAGTTTCCCCCAATAGAATACCTTGCAAAACTATACTTCAATGTCACAACCAGGATTTTGGCATTAATACAGTCAATATACTGAACTTTTGCCTTACTGCAGTGATTCTTCCTGTTGCCCTTTTCTGGCCACCCCATCTCCCTCTGCCAACTCCTTTCTCCAGCAACTACTACTCTAGTCTCCATTTCTATGATTTTGTCATTTCCATAATGTTATATAAATGGAACCATATAGTGTATAATCTTTGAGGAATGACTTCTTTCAGGCAATATAATTCCCCAGAGATCTATCTAAATTTTTGTATACAACAATACTTGACTCCTTTTTGTTGTGAAACAGTATTCCCTGCTTTGAATATAGTCTAATTGATCTAATCATTCGCCCCTGGAGAACATCTGAGTTATTTCTAATTTTGGACTATTATGCATAAAGCCACCAACACTCATGTACAGGCTTTGTGTGAATATAGGTTTTTATTTCTCTGGGACAAGTGCTTAAGAGTGCAATTGCTTAGTCATATGGTAGTTGAATGTTTAGTTTTAAAACTGCCAAACTTTTCCAAAGTGTCTGTCCTATTTTATGTCACCAGCAATGTATGGGTGATCCAGTTTCTCTGCATCTTCACCAACATTTGGCGTTGTCATAATTTTTTTTTCAGCCATTCAGATATGTGTGTAGGAATATTTCTTTGTGCTTTTAATTTACATTTCCCTAGTGACAAACGCTGTTGAGCACCTTTTCATGTACTCGTTTGCCATCTGCATGTCCTCTTCAGTGAAATGTCTGTTCATGTCTTTGTCTATTTTCTAATTCAAAAATATTTTTACAGTTCCACTTTGATAGTTCTTTATATATCACATACTAGTCCTTTATTATATATGTGGTTCACAGATACTTTCTCCCTTATCTTTTCATATTCTTGACAAGGTTTTTTTCAGATTAAAAATTTTCAGTTCTGGTGAGGTTGAATTGATCAGGTTTACCTTCTATGGATATTGTTTTTAGTGTCACATCTAAGAATCTTTTCCTAGCCCTAGATCTCAAAGATTTTCTACTGTTTTATATGTTTTATAGCTCTGATCCATTTTTAATTTTTGTATAATATGTGAGCCTTAGGTTGAGGGGGTTTTTCTTTGCATATGGACGTTCAGTTATTCTAGCATCATTATTTTAAATGGCTGTTTTGATTATTGACATGAAGGCAGACTTATCTCTCTCTCAGGCTTCACACCCAGCTGCTTTCCGTGCCTTCCATGCCTTCCAGACTCCTCAGACTTAACATGTCCCAAACAGAATTCACCATCGTCCTCCTCTTCTAGTCCAGCGTCAACATTGTCCCCTTCCTAATTTTGCTTATTTTGTTAACACTACTTTTCATCCAGTTGTCCAAGCCAAAAACTGAGGTATTATTTCTAAATCTACCCTTATATTTATTTATTTTTTTTTTTGAGACAGTCTCACTTTGTCACCCTGGGTAGAGTACTGTGGTATCACCGCTCACAACAACCTCAAACTCCTGGGCTCAAGCAATTCTCTTACCTCACCCTCCCCAGTAGCTGAGACCACAGGCACCCACCACAACGCCTGGCTATTTTCAGAGATAGGGTCTCGCTCTAGCTCAGGCTGGTCTTGAACTCATGACCTCAGGCAATCCACCCACCTCAGCCTCCCAGAGTGTAAGGCCATTCTTATCTTTAGATCTAACATGATGCATTGCCAAATTCTGTCAGCTTCATCCCAAACCATCTCTTAAATATATTCCATTCTTTATATCTCCCCTGCCTCCAATATCTTTTGCCTCAAACACTGCACAGCCTCCTAATTTTTCTCCCTGATTTTGGTCTTGCTTCCTAATTCATTCTCCAAAATGCAGCTATAGTAATCCTTCTAAAATGTAGATCTGATTTGGCAACTCTCCTTATTTTATTTTATTCTTTGTACTCTCCTTAGTTTGAAGTCTCTTCTTTGTTTCCTGCTACCCTCAGGCAGAAACTCCAGCAAGCATTTTTTTTTTTTTTTTACTATTTTAAATCAGACACTAGATTAAATCCCAGCCTCAGCAGCAGCACCTAACACAGTGCTTGAATCACCATAAACATTTGTTGATTGAATAACAAGGTCTTAAGTAATGGATGAAGTAAACTTCCCACCGTCAATATCATAGATTCAGTTTTTAATAGTACTCAAATCTGCATTCCCCACATGTCTAGGTGTGAAGGAAATAAGGCCCATCCCAAGACCTGGGGTCTTAGTTAAGGTTACCCCATCACAAGGATGTGGGCGCAATAAGTTTATTTATGATGTGATTCTAAGAAACACGAGTAAGAGAGCGAGAAGAATGAAGCAACAGAAAAAGATAAGCTATTCTCTGGGACTTGTGACAGGTGTATAAAAAAAAATCTGAACCTGGGCAGCTATAGTCTGAAATATGGGAAGCCAGAGCATTTACCCACCTGTTCCTTTACCCATTGGTTAAGTGTCACTGCAAAAACATTAATTTCCCTGTAACTGTGCTTCCGCTCTTGGGAGGCTCCCATAGCACTGGGGGGAGAAACACCTAGAACAGAAAGCAGCAAGGCTCAGGGCTCCCGCTTGAGGTATCAGGATGCTGGCTACTCAGGAGGAGTTAGAACTTGCATAGGACTGTCCACTTCTGCTGACACTGGGATAAGAGGTGGGCTAAGGGGATGTGATGCCAACACCAGAGACATTTGCTACAAACCTCAAAGTAGGGCCAGGCAACAGCAATGCCAGTCTTTTTTCTGGGTATCAATATAATCTGTGTTTTTTTTTAATCCTTCATATATGAAAAATAATAATAATATAATTATTCAAAGCAGGATCGGTTTTGTGTCTTTGGAGTGGTATGGAGAATAAGTGTATTAAATGTTATGGGAGCTTATCAGACAGTTTTTGAAATCTACATTAAGTCAAAAGTGAATGATTCTGCTGTGCCAGAGCATGTGTCTTCTTAACTCATGGGGGTATGAGAATGCTCACATGAAATAATTATTATAAAGCACTTTGTGCAGAGCCTGGCACAAAGCAAGCATACAATAAATGTGAATGTTTATACAATTATTATGGTGGATTATCAGAATTCATCAGCTCCACATCAGCAAACAGTAGTAAGTGGTCTGTTAGGCAGAACATGAGAACATCCTCATTACACAGAACTCAGTGTTGCAAGGACAGTCATTAAAACAGGTTCTCATTTAGTCTCATTTGAGACATAGAAAATGCTAAGTTCCCCAGAGATGTTGAATCCTTCCTTGGGCATGTAGTATAATTTTCCAAGATTATATTGCATGACGTGTAAAATGAAAGTAAAATTCTACTGCTATTCATAAAAGGCCTAGGAAAATCTTAGGTATTATATAAATGAAAAAAATGTTATTTTTCCATAGGGCGTAATTAGAAATAAAAAAGCAATGTCAGTGAGAAAGTTTGGAGCTATAAAGGAAGAAAGGTACAAAATTGTCCCCCAGTAATTTTATGACTGCCAGTTTGAACTCATACTTATCCAATGAGGCCCAAAATGGAATACCGTTCTGCACCTACAATACTGATGATAGTGATTCAGGGAGTAAATGATAAGATTCCATCCTTCTAAAGTGCTTTTAGAATTGGATTCTAGTAAGTTTCATTTTGCTGTTGGCCAATCACAAAAGACACTACCATACAGAAAAGTGACGGCATCATGCTGAAGAGAGGCAGCTGCATAGAAGAGGAAGAGAGACCCCCTAATTTAGAGCTATGGATGGAGAAAAAAGGCAGTTAAGCTGTAGCATAAAGGCAACATTAAATAAAGCAATAAGAGAAGAGAAAATAGCTTCGGATAGAAGAAAAAGTATCAAAGAGAGCTAGAAATAGACTAAAATTCCCCCCAAAGAAAATTTACAAAAAGACACTGACGAGGAACCGTAATGATTATTATAAAGATTAAATGCAAACAGTGAAAGTGAAAGTGATAAGCTTCTAAGAAGAATGAATGAGGAATAAACTTCACTTCATTACCTTGACCGAGACAAAATTGGAGTCCCTGAAAAATGTTAAGACATTTTGAGATCCTGTTCACCTCTGTCAACTCCAGGCTCAGCCTTCTACTTAGATTTTCCTCCTTGTTGTTTTTTGTTTGTCTTTTTTTTTCTATGAGGAGCGGGTCAGGCCTTCCGCCCATTGCTATTCTCCTAATCCCCTTCCAGTGAGTTCCACAGGGGTCAAAACCACATTTCAGGGTCTTAGAGGCTCTGTTTTTCTCCCGAGCTCTGCTCCTATCTTTCCGCTCCTGCGCCTGCATACTTTTTGTTATCAGTGGTGCATAGCCCTAGAAATCCAGGGCCTGTGCCAGCTCTCTAAGTAGTATGATTAGCATCTGAAGAAACACAAGAAGCCCGTGAGTTGGCCCCTTTGCAATTTAAAATCATATTTAAAATGCCTTTTGGTCATAGGCATTTGGAAAAAAAAAAAAGAGAGAGAGAGAGAGTTCCCTGTAAATCGCTCCCAGGAATCTTTCTGCTTAGAGTTTCTACTTCTTAACTGAGCGCCTGCCGGTACCTGGTGACTGTGAGGGAGTTTGAAAATATAAATTGGGCTGTAAATGCTAAATAATAGAAGCTCTCCGCGCAACAGGGCTGCACATCGGTTGTATGGGGTTTTGTTTCCCCTGGATTCTCCCAATCTGAGAGAAAATCAACTCGAGTTCCTTTTTAATTGGTTGAGACCAAGAGAAGTACAATAATGGGGTGACCTTATTCACTCGTGCGTGTCACTGCTATCTCCAGCACAAAAGAGGACATGACCAGGACAAATAAGCTCTCCAGCCAGGAAGTGAGGAACATTTTGGTGCCATAGCAATTATTTGTGGAAACTTGGTATTCGAAAATCTAAGGTGCCTTTTTCTAGACAAAGTAAAAGGGGCAGCTGCCCAAGCCCTCATTTTAAATAGGGAGCTTATAATACAAATCTTTAAACAGGATTTTTAAAAGAAAAGCCTTCGAAGGTATCTATTAGGGTCTGTCAACAACTAACACCAAATCCCAGGTGGTCAGCAGCTTAGCTGAAACGTCCAAGTAGTTTTTCCTAACCCAGAATCGCCTTTGAAGATCCAGCTCCTACAAATGACCCCCAGCAGCTCCGGTCAATGCTTCTTTTCACAAATGAAGCTTTTTAAAAATGTCCAGTGGACAAATGTGGCTTTGAGTTTTCAACTAAATCTTTTAAAAAGGGTCCTGAAATAGGCATACTTTATAGTCTTAAATGCACACATGTTATTGAAATATTCTCAAGCCTGAGGAATTGGTTCAAATCAAATAGAGTACTCATGTAAATTTTCTCTTTTCCTCACATTATGATAACAACATGGAAGGGGAAATACGGAGAGGTAGCGTGTGCTGAATAGGGATCCACCTAAGTTTGCAGAAAGCCTTATGATGGGAAATATAAATTAATGTATATTGATAACCTCATGGCAGCTGCTATCTAGTTTCTGTATCTATTATTTCCCCATGATGAGATTGAAGAAAATCTTCAGAGAATTAATACTGCAGTTAAGTAAATAAATTATATTATAATGGAAATAATTCTGCCCTCTCCTACCTTTTATCAAGTGTCTTTCAAGTTAAGAAGGAGGTACAGGCTGGGTATGGTGGTTCATGCCACAATCCTAGCACTCTGGGAGGCCAAAGCAGGTGGATTGCTTGAACTCAGGAGTTCGAGAACAGCCTGAGCAAGAGCGAGACCCCATCTCTAAAAATAGCTGGGCGTTATGGCAGGCGCCTGTAGTCCCAGCTACTTGGGAGACTGAATAAGAGGATCACTTGAACTCAAGAGTTTGAGATTGCTGTGAGCTGTGACACCACAGCACTCTACCAAGGGCAACAAAGTGAGACTGTCTCAAAAAAAAAAAGAAGTATGTTCTGTAATTCTTAACATCTTACATATGTAGCTTTTAATAGTTATAGTGATGAGTTCAATAATTTTTAGGCTCAGTGCTAATTTTCTTTAACATTTCTATAGTTTCCCCTTTATTATAAAGTACATTAGGCTGGACTCTGAGCTGTAAGTAACAAAAAAACTCACCTCAGATTAGTTAAGAATAAAAAGGGGGTGGTGGCAGTGGTGGTTGTCAAGCAGCCTTCCTGCCTTTCTACTTGCCATCCACTTAGTATCCTCAATCTCCTTGGCAGAAAAGAGCTTCTCTGACCCAAGAGTTTGAAGACTGTAAAGGCTTGAGTTTCAAAGGCCCAAATTAGGTCCTGCGCCATCTGGTCTAAGGGAATGGAATGTTCTAATTCATCGGTGTTGCTGGTTGGGTCCTAGGACAGATTTATTGGAGAACAACATGTGTAAATGAGGGGTTGGGGAAGCTGGACTGAGCAGAGGGTATCATTGGATCAGATGATACAGCATAGATCTTACAGACTGTGCTAGCCCAGAGCAAAGATTGCCAGTTAGAAGAGTCCTGAATTGGGCAGATCTGAGGATAGCCTGTAGGAAAGTGGGACTGTTAACTTTCCTTCCTCACTAGTTAGAGTTATGACTCTATGAATGGGACTCAGCTCTTAGCTCAAACATCAATTCTGTATATATGAAGTAGAGGATGATGGTTACTGTACACCAGTGGTTCTCAACCAAGAGTAGTTTTGTTCCCCAGGGCACTTGGTGATATCTAAAGACATTTTTTGTTATCACAACTGAGAAGGTTGCTAGACATCCTCTAATGCACAGGATCAATAGCACAGGGCCAAAATGTCAATAGGGCCAAAGTTGAGAAACCCTGCTGTATAGATAAAGATGCATATCTTATGTGCACATATGTACTAAAAGAGGTCATGAAAACGTTTCTTTGATAAATTCTTGGTAATGAGATTCTGCTCTTATTTGCAACTATCAATATTTGTTATTCACATTCTATCCCATTTCACTTTTGAATAGAAAAGATTGAATTAGTGAAATATCTAAATCCTGGATATTTAAAAATATTCTATTTTTTAAGGCCAGTATTCATGTGAATTAATTTTTTTATAATAATTTTATTAAATCATAATTGTGTACATTGGTGCAATCATAGGGCAGAATGTGCTTCATATACAATCAGAAACATTTTGATCGTGCTGTGAGAGATAGCCTTCATAGCATTTTCTTAATCACTATATAAAGACATTGA
>CAUYRH010149006.1:0-14364 GCA_963574655.1 Perodicticus potto
CCAAGATCCAGCCAAGATGTACAGTGACAGGAGATAGAGAATGTGGACAGGAGGATCAGAGAATGTAGAGAGCAGTTATAATCCAAAAATATTCTTAAAAAGTCTCCTGTTAGGCTCGGCGCCTGTGGTTCAATGGGCTAAAGTGCCAGCCATGGACACCTGAACTGGCAGGTTCGAATTCAGCCCGGGCCCGCCAAACAACAATGACGGCTGCAAACAAAAAATGGCCGGGCATTGTGGTGAGTGCCTGTAGTCCCAACTACTTGGGAGGTGGAGGCAGGAGACTCCCTTGAGCCCAGGAATTGGAGGTTGCTGTGAGCTGTGATGCCACAGCACTCTATCCAGGGTGACAGCTTGAGGCTCTGTCTCAAAAAAAAAAAAAAAAAAAAAAAGTCTCATGTTAGGAGATGCCCAGGTATTATCATAGCCTCTGGGAAGGCTGGGAAACATTCCAGAGTGCAGATGTTACCATTAAAAAAATGGTCTGACTTCCAGGCTGATGTTGACAGTGTCCATAACATTTTAAGTTTTACTATTTTTGTTTGTTTTTTAAGTTTTACTATTATATAAAATGATTAACTCAGCATGTTAATTTTATTCTATGGTTTTGTAGCATAGATCCTACCTCTAACTCTGGTGGTCACCCACAAATAAGTGACATTTATCATTAAGGAAAGCAGGTTGGTGTGAATTTCGTGAAATTTATCAAAATAGTAGGAAACTAACTCAGAACATATATTCAGTCTATAGAGGAAGACCAATATGATCTATTTTCCATTGCCAAATGTGAGCTCTCTCTTTTCAAATTGCCAATACTATTTTGACATGTCAGTGAGACCCATGCACAGAGTTGACAGGTGAAGCTGTAGAGAATGGTTTATCTGAGCCTATTGGTACCTGTCCTCTGCCTATGCCCCATCCCAAGTCCACATTCCTTCAGTTCTACCATTTTTAACTATTTCTTATTTTCAATATTTTAATGAAGTTATTTCAAATCTGTAAATAATATACTTGTACTACTATTTTTAAAAAGATCTTAATTGATGTATTAGCAGTAAACTATATATTAAAGTATAGAATGTGGTAAGTTCAGACAAACATATATACCTGTAAAGCCACGTCATGACAACAGTGAAGGTAATGAACACATCCATCACCCCCAGTTGTCCTTGCACCTCTTTGTAATCCTTCTCACTCCTTCCCCTAAACTCAAGTTAACCAATAATCTGCTTTCTGTCACTTGAGATGAATTTGCAATTTCTAGAACTTGGTATAAATAGAATTACACTGAATGTACTCTTTTTTTTTTTTTTTTTGCTGGTTTTCTTTCATTTAGCATAATTATTTTGAGGTGTGCTCACATTATCGCATGTAATACTTTATTCCTTTTCTTTTTCTTTTTTTTGAGACAAGTTCTCACTCTGTCACCTATGGCCTCATCATAGCTCAGTGAAGCCTCAAATTCTTGGATCAAGTGATCCTCCTGCCTCAGACTCCAGAGTAGCTGGGACTATAGGCATGCCCCACCATGCCTAGCTAGTTTTTTTATTTTTAGCAGAGATAGGTTCTCAACTCTTTCTCAGGCTGGTCCTGAACTCCTGACCTCAGGTAGTTTTCCCACCTTGGCCTCTCAGAGTGCTAGGACTACAGGTGTGAGCCACCATGCCTGGCCCTTTCTTCCTTTTTTATTGCTGAAAAGTATTCCACTTGTTAGGATATACACACTTTGTTTAACCACTGGATGGTTAGGATGCATGGATATTTAGGTTGTGTCCAATGTATGCCTGTTAAAAACAGATACTTTGAACATTGGTGTACAAGTCTTTGTTTGGATGTGTGTTTATTTCTCTTGGTTAATGTCTGAAAGTGGACTAACTGCATGAATGGTCAGTAAGTTGAAAGGATCAAAGTCCCACTATGTCAGCCTTTTCCCAGTTGGTACATGAAGTTATTAATGACAATGACAAGTTCATCTTTGTCACCCCTGAGGCATTCACAAGATCTCACAGAGTATGTATAAAGCTGCGTAATACATGAAGATAGTTCTCTTAGGCCACAGAATAAAGAAAACAAATTTCTTACTTTTATAAGTATAAACTGTATCGCTGTGTATAGCAGTATTATCATAATATGGAGACTCTACTGATTTATACATGGTGTTAATATGGATTCTATAGGATCTTTCCTGAAATATTGTTATATTAGATTATGAAAACTGCATCTTCCTTTTTTCACTAAAATATATTTATGTTTGCATTTATTTGCTCCATTGTAGGTTAGCCAACACATATTGACATTTAGTTTCTCATTAAAAGCTATGATAGTTAGTACTTTAATCTTTTGCTTCATTTGTTGAGATCTATTTGTACCTTGTACAAAAAACTTAAATTTATGTCCACCTTCATTTATTTTCTTTCAAAAATAGCTAGGAATCCTTCACGTTTTATAAGGAACCATAATTTATTTCGGCCTTAGGCCAACAACTAGCTTTCATGTGACCTAGATGCATACATGCAATTTAGTCCATGAATTTTGAAAATTTGAATGATACCACCTTAAACTGGAATAATGAACCAATAAAAACTTTTATAGCATTTGGAAAAATTATATCTCAAACATTTACACTGTCATTTTACTCATTAAAGGATCATAAATTAGACCAAGTATTCCTAAGGCTTGAAAAGTCAATAGATTATTACTGATGATCGATTGATTTGATCTGATTATAAGACAATTAAATCTTGTTTTGGAAAGCTAGACTAAGCATCTGTAAGTAGATTATCCATTTTCAGCTAATAGAGTAAAATTCTTGGGGAAAGGTGTCTATAATGCTCTTCACATGTTAAGTCAGATGATTTGCCACGAAGTTATTATATTGTCTTCATATACAGTTCCTGCCATTGTGTGACAGTGGTTTTGAAGTGGCAAAGCTTCGGATGTTTCATCAGTAAATACTACTACAACTTTAAAGCATTTTCAGGGAGAGTAAATGGTATGTTACTGGGAAACACGAAGCTCATGCTAGCAATGTGGAAGTCATGTATGTTACAGTCTCAGGAGATGGTGATTCTATATTTTTCTATTAATCTGTTAACGTGTAACAGATTAACAGATCTATTTTTATATTAATCTGTTAACATGTAAATGGTCCATCCTATAAACCAGACCTTTAGGAACTTTATAGAATTCTAATCTTTTCCATGCTTTGGAGCTCAGGAAGCCTTGTTAATGCTGACGTGTCGCTGAGGTACTATCTTGTGTTTGTCTAATGACTCCATTGACCTTTACCTTGGTTTACAAATGCAGGTAATTCAATAAGAAGAGTCCTTTTTCCTACAGCTTTTAAGCTACTGAAAGATGGTTCCAAGCCATTAACATTATTTTTATTTGGGCTTACTTTGGGATTTAAGCAATTTTAGAAGTGATTTTTTTTACTTTTAAGGAAGTGCTTTAAAATTAGCCCAACATTTAACTATCTTGGTATTTCTGTTTTCTATTGTGCTTAATGAGGATGATCCTTATTTTTCAAATGAATAATACAAATATAAGAAGAAAATTTCATATCTGAGCATTTTAGATTGTAATCTGGCAACTAAATGCATTAATCCAAACGAACAGGGTGTAGTCATTCACACAATGGTGTCTAATTGTCATTTGTTTCTGCTTTAATTTGTTTCAACTGCTATAGTTAAGTACCATTTATTTAATACAAAAGAAAAAGGTTTTGTATAAGATCTGGTTTACCTTCTGTTAGAAATTTTCCTTTTAAGTTTTTAGTCTTGATCTTAATTGTGAATATTGAATAGCATCTCTCAGAAGAGTGATAAAGGCTAATTTCAAATTTTCACTACCTCTACAAATATCCTCTTCATTTACCCTAGTCTGGGCCTAAATTGCTCTGCTTGCATTTGTAATCAGAAATTGATTGGGTTGCTGTGGAAACTAGAAGAGCGTATTGCTGGTTAGAAGAAAAACAGTGGTATAAGAAATACTATTATCATAATTATCTGTCATCCTGAATTCCTATCATTCTGAACAGTACATTGATAAAATTTTCACACTCCACCCCAAAATGCTGCTCTCTAGAATACTGCTTTGTGGTCAACATTAATCCTCTAGATTGATTTGACATCAAATTCCTTTGTTGTATTTGTAATTTATTTCCATGTTAAATTACGTATTTTACACAAAATGAAATTAGTTTCCATTTTATTCATACTTAGAATGCACATCTCAGGAAAAAGCATGAAGTGTAATAGAATATTAGTTATTTAGAAGCCAGTCATCTGAAACATTTCAACTGGTGACAAAGACAGAAAACAAGTGCCAAAAATTCAGATGAAGAAATAATTTTTAACTTCTGGTATTAAAAATAACCTAGAAGAAGTGAAGGTCCACAGTGCACACACACAGAAAAAGCAATATTACGCATCTTGTTATGTGAGAGCAAAAATGAATGCTAACTGTCTTTTGAAAGATTGTCTTCCACACATGAGAGCTGAGAATATGAAGATTAACTCCCAAGATGAGGAGGAAGTCAAAACTAGCCAGGAGACGATGACCCTTGGCAGAGGCAGGAATGAGGACATGAAGTGAGGTGACTGACGGCACATATTTCGGTGAACAAATATTCGTTAACTTAGACTTTCTGGAGTATTATGGAGGTTTCCATTGGTTTCCTGATGGCAACAAGAACAAATGCAGAAAATTACCTGTGACTTCAGAGTTTAATAAAATACTTCAAAGCCCCCACAAGTCTTTGGAAATCGAAGATTCAGAAAAGAGACCAACCTTCTTTAAAAGCTTAACAGGACTGGGCAGCGCCTGTGGCTCATCGAGCAGGGCTGGCCCCATATACTGAAGGTGGTGGGTTCAAACCCAGCCTCAGCTGAATTGCAAAACAGAAAAAGAGCCAGGAGTTGTGGCAGGCGCCTGTAGACCCAGCTACTCGGGAGGCTGAGGCAAGAGAATCGCCTAAGCCCTGGAGTTGGAGGTTGCTGTGAGCTGTGTGATGCCATGGCACTCTACCGAGGGTGATAAAGTGTTGGAGGTTGCTGTGAGCTGTGTGATGCCATGGCACTCTACCGAGGGTGATAAAGTGAGACTCTGTCTCTACAAAAAAAACAAAAAAATAAAAAAATAAAAGGTTAACAGGACATAAACGTCTATATGCTTTAAACTCTGGTTGAAATGTGACTGAAGGTGGTGGCTCACTTTAGCTCAAGAGTGACAGGGGTAAGAATAATGTTATTTACTTAAATTTTTGTAAATAGTACCAGACACCGAGCAAAGAAATACCAATCTGCTTTAGCAGAAAAATATTAAAATTTATGATATGTATGACATAGTCTAAATAATGTATTACTTGTTTAATGTATTGTTGAGATTTGTATTCTGGCTTTTTGGATCCTAGTCTTTTACACTTGGGTTCTTCATTCTACCACATACTTCTTTTTCTTGTTTGGCTATTTATTTTAAAAAATTTGTCATTGATATTATTTTTGATTCACAAACCATAACTGTGTATGTTATGTGGTACCATGTGATGTTTTGATAGATGTATCAATATGTATGATTGAATCAAGCTAATTAACTTATCCACACCTTATTTACCTATTGTTCCTTATGACGAGAACTTTGCAGTGTACTCTCTTGGTTATTTTGAAATATATAATAGACTTCAAAACCTATTTCTCTTGTCTACCTGAAACTTTTTACTCTTTGATTGATAACTCCCTTCCCATTCCCAGCCTCTAGTAACCATCATTCTATTCTCTACATTTATGAATTTAACTTTCTTAGATTCCACATATAGGTGAGATCATACAGTATTTTTTGCTATGCTTGGCTTATTTGACTTAACATAATGTCCTCCATATTCATCCATGTTATTGCAAATGACAGAATTTCCTCCTTTTTCAAGGCTGAATAAGATCCCATTGTGTTTATGTATCACACTTTCTTCATCTGTCCATCCACTTAGGTGGATTCCATATCTTGGTTATTTTGCAATGCTGTGATGAATGTGTGAGTGCAGACATCTCTTCAACATACTGGTTTTAGTTCCTGTGAATGCATACCTAGCAGCGAGATTCCTGGGAGCTATGGTAGTTCTACTTTTAGTGTTTTGAGGAGCTTCCATACTGTTTTCCATAATGGCTATACTACTAAATAATTTATATTCCCACCACAATGTATCTCCTCAACTTTTCCTGCACTTGTCATCTTTTTAATAAAAGCTGTTCTAAGAATTATGAGATGACACCTCATTATGACTTCAGTTTGCTTTTGCCTAATAATTAGTGATGCTGAGAATTTTGCATGTATCTATTGGCTATTTGAATGTCCCCTTTTGAGTAATGTCTGCTCAGGCCCTTGGCTCATTTCTTAATCAGGTTATTTGTTTTCTTGCTGTTGAGTTTTTATTTGCATATACCTTATCAGATGTATAGTTTCTAAATATTTTATCCCATTATATGGGTTGTCTCTTCACTTTATTAGTGTTTCCTTTGCTGTACAGAAGCTTTTAGTTTGATACCATACCATTAGTCTATTGCAGTCTCCTAGACCAATGTTATGGAGCATTTTCCCAATGTTTTTTTCTAGTGGGTTTACACTTTTTGGTCTTATATTTAAGTTTTTAATCCATTTTGAATTGATTTTTATGTATGGTGTAAGAATCTGACTTTATTCTTCTGTGGATATCTAGTTGTCCCAACACCATTTATTGAAGAAACTGCCCTTTCTCCATTGTCTGTATCCTTTGTCAAAAATCAGGGCCAGCACTGTGGCTCATGCCTGTAACCCTAGCACTCTGGGAAGCCAAGGCAGATCAATTGCCTGAGCTCAGGAGTTGGAGAACAGCCTGAGCCAGAGCAAGACTCCATCTCTGAAAAAAAAAAAATAGCCAGGCATTATGATGGGCACCTGTAGTCCCAGCTACTCAGGAGGCTGAGGTAAGAGGATTGCTTGAGCCCAAGAGTTTGAGGTTGCTGTGAGCTATGACGTCTGACAATCCAGGGCAACTGAGTGGGACTCTGTCTCAAAAAAAAAAAAAAAAAAATCAGTTGACCATAATTGCCTAGTTTTACTTCTGAGTTTTCTATTCTGTTTCATTGGTCAATTTGTCTGTTGTAATGCCAGTACCATATTGTCATTACAATTACTTTGTAGTATTATTTGAAGTCAGGAATGTGATGTCTACAGCTTTGTTCTTTTTGCTCAAATTATTTTAGCTACTTGGAGTCTTTTGTAGTTCTATAAGAATTTAAGAATTTTTTTTTCCATTTCTGTGGAAAATGGCATTGGAATTTTTATAGATATTGCATTGAATCTATAGATTACTTTGAGTAGCATGACCATTTTCACAATATTAATACTTCCAATCCACAAACATATCTTTTCATTTGTGTGGGGTTTTTTTTAGTTTAAATAGGTGTAAACTTAATGAAAAAGGTAAAAGACATGTAAATTCTTTAACCATTATACCTACTTAATTTTTTTTGTTATTATGGTACATTGTCTCCTTACTTTCCTTTTCAGATAGTTTGTTATAAGCACACAGAACTGCTTCTAGTTTTAATATGATGTTTTTGTATACTGAAGCTTTACTGAGATCATTTATTAGTTCATTTTGGTGGAGTTTTAAGGATTTTATATGTGCAAGATAGAAAAAAACAAGATGATTTCAGCCTTCTTTTCTTATTAGGATGCCTTTAATTTCTCTCTCTTGCTCGCTTACTCTGACTAGGACTTCCAGTACTATGTTGATAAAAAAATGGGAAGAACTGGCATCTTTATCTTGTCTCTTATCTTAGAGGAAAAGATTTTAATTTTTCATTGTTGAGAATAATGTTATGTACAGTTATCATATATGGCCTTTATTGTTTGGAGACACAGTCCATCTATACCTAATCTGTTGAGGACTTTTATCATTAAAAGGTTGTTGGATTTTGTCCAATGCTTTTTCTGCATCTATTGAGATAATAGTATGATTTTTATCCTTCATTCTGTTAATGTGGTGTATCATATTTGTTGATTTGTGTACGTCAAATCATCCTTGCATCCCGGGAATAAATTTCACTTTATCAAGGTGAATAGTTCTTTTAATGTGTTCCTGAATTTGGTTTGCTAATTTTAGGGGGGATATTTTAATCTACATTCATTAGGAATAATGCTCTATAATTTTCTTTTCTCATAATATTTTTAACTGCCTTTGGTATCAAGGTAATGCTAGCCTGGTAAAATGAGTTTGGAATTATGCCCTCTACTTTGATGTTTTGGAGAGTTTGAGAAGAATCAGTAGTGTTCTTTAAATATTTGATAGAATTCAGCAGTGAAACCATCAGTCCTGGGCATTTGTTTGCTGGGAGACTTTTATTACTGATTCAGTCTCTTTGCTTGTTGCTGTTCTATTCATATTTTCTGTTTCTTAATGATTCACTCTTAGTAGGTCGTATGTGTCTAGGAGTTTATCCCTGTATTGTAGGCTATCAAGCTTGTTGGTATACAACTGTTCACAGCATTATAGTTCTTTTATGATTCCTTATATTTTGGTGGTATCAGTTGTATTGTCGCCTCTTTCGTTTATGATCTTATTTATTCGGATTGGCTCTCTTTTTTTCTAGTTAATCTAGCTAAGGGTTTGTTGATTTTTTTCAAAAATCTAACTTTTAATTTTGTTGATTAAAAAATATTTTGTCTCCCAGAATAGAGTTCTTAATAAAGTATCACAAGAATGTAGAAGCAAGAATCAATGTAACCAATTCTAATATGAACCCAGTAGATAATCTAATACATACCCACGTAAGAGAAAAACAATGCAAACAGTATAACCTAATTCTTTGTACCCTCATTGAACCTGAAACAATAAAAAGAAGATATGAACTCCTTAGGTTTAGTTGTAACATTGATATTAACCCAGTTCTGGGTGCGTTAATCAGTTTTAGAATGTTTCTAGGTTTAAAAAATAAAAAAACCAATCACTAGAAATAATTGTGAAACTTTCTAATAAATAAAAAAATAAAATAAAAATAAAATTAAATTAAACCTCTATTTATTTCTGCTTTTATATTTCTTGTTTTCTTCCTTCTGCTAACTTTGGGCTTAGTTAAGTTCTTTTTAGATTGTTGATTACTTTTAGTTTGTTAGATTATTTATGATCTTTTTTGATGTAGGCATTTATCATTATAAATCATTCTTCTTAGGACTGCTATTGCTGAATTGTATAAGCTTTGGTGTGTTGTGTTTCCATTTTCATTTGTCTCAATGTGTTTTCTGATTGTCTTTTTGATTTCTTCTATGACAGTGGCTCTCAACCTGTGGGTTGCAACCCACAGGAAATGTATTAAAGATTAGCAGCATTAGGAAGGTTGAGAACCACTGTTCTATGACCAATTGGTTCTTTGGGAGCAGGTCGTTTAATTTCCTTATATTTGTGTATTTTTGAAGATTTCCCTTTTTACTGATTTCTAATTTTATGCCATCATGATCTGAAAAGATACTGGATATTACTTCAATCCTCTTAAATTTGTTGTTTGGTTTTTGTCCTAAAATATGATTTATCCTGGAGAATGTGCCATGTGTGCTTAAGAAGAATTGCATTCTGCTGCTGTGGGATGGAATGTCCTGTTTATGTCTGTTAGGCCTAGGTGTTCTCAAGTGTATTTCAAGTCCAATGTTGTCTCATTGATTTTCTGTTTAGGTCATCTATCCATAGTTAAAAGTGTGGTATTGTGGCCCCCTACTATTATAGTAATGCAGTATATCCCTGCCTTCAGATTGTTTAATAATTGCTTTATGTATTAAGTGCCCTCTCATTGGGTATATATTTGCAATTTATTGTTATGTAATGACCTTCTTTGTCTCTTTTTATAGTTTTTGACTTTAATCTATTTTGCCTGACGTAAGTATAGCTGCCCCTGCTTTCTTTCAGTTTGTATCTTCATAGAATAACCTTTTTCGATCCTTTGCTTTCAGTCTATGTGTGTTCTTATTAGTAAAGTGACTTTCTCATAGGCAACACATAGTTAGAGCTTGGTTTTTTTAATCCATTCAGCCACTCTGTATCTTTTGATTGGAGAACTTAATCCAATTACATTCAACGTAATTATTGATTGATAAGAATTTGCTACTGACATTTTATAATATTTTTCTAATTGTTTTATAAGTCCCTTGTTTCTTGTCCTTTTGCCATCTTCCTTTGTGGATTGATGGTTTCCTGGGGTGATATGCTTTGAATCCTTTTTGAAATTGTGTTATACACCTACTATGGGTTTTGCTTTGTGGTCAACAAGAGGCTTACATAAAGTATCCTTGTTATACGCTCCTTTAATCTAATATGTACTTACCTTTAATTGCATAAAAAACTCTACAATATTTTTTTACAATAGGAATTCTTCATAATATGATTATTAGCATAGAT
The DNA here is from genome assembly GCA_963574655.1 of Perodicticus potto. Lineage (NCBI taxonomy): Eukaryota > Metazoa > Chordata > Mammalia > Primates > Lorisidae > Perodicticus > Perodicticus potto. Next base: position 10,424 of record CAUYRH010149006.1, read on the forward strand.
TAAGTACTCACATATGTTATGATTTGTCTCTGGACTCACTAGTCTGTTCCATTTTTATATTCCTTCAATAATACTATTACATTTTACTTATTATGACCTTACATTGCGTGTTGCTATCTGATAGAGAAAGGCCTTCAACATGTTTCTTTTACCGAAGTTACTTGGATATTCTTGGTCCTTTTCATTCCTACTTAAACTTTAAATTTTCATATAAGTTTTATGCAGTTAATGGACAAAATACTGGAAATGCAATAATATATACTTCAATAGTCAGAATTGACTTCTTTATCATATTGAATCTTCTTATCTATGAACATGCTATATTGCTCTAATTATTTAGGTTTTCTTTAATTTCTCTCCCTAAAGTTTTATAATGTTTTCTATCAAAGTGTGCTATATATTTATTGATATTTATGGCTTGATACATTTTTATGCCAATGTAAATGGCACCATTTTTGAGATGTAAAAATTGGAGGGCGTATATAGTTTTTTAAAATCCAGACTTGTGAAACTTACCCGTTAATTTTAATAAAGTATGTATTGAGTTTTTTGACTTTTTGTGTACATAATCATATAATACCTGAATAAAAATTTTATTCCTTTCATTTTCATACATGTAAAGTTTTTCTTGTCTTAATTACTTTGACCTCTAGTTCATAGTTGAATAGATGTAGTAAATAGTGAGCATCCTTGCTTTCTTCCTGCTCCCAGAAAAGGAAACTTCAATATTTCACTGTAAAGTATAATATTTGTTATAGTTTGACTTTAGATTTCCTCAATTTATATTAATGCAATGTTCTTCTGTTTCCAATGTGCATCAGATTTATATCTTAAATAGGTGCTGACTATTAAAATGATTATATGCTTGGAATCCCTGTGCTATCATTTTGTTTATGAAATTTGTATTTGTATTTATAATTGATACAGACCTACAGTTTTCCTTTTTATATTATCTTTTTTGAATGTCACTGTAATTGTGAAAATAAAACGGGCAGAAGATTCCAAAGATTCATGTATGTAATTCAATACGTAAATATAACATGGATGCTATGTATAAGTGATAGAGTAAAATATAAGGGCTTGGTTAATAGATAAGATACATGGAGTATCGATAATAAAAAGACCAACCTTCTATGGAAAAATATAGACAAAGGGTATGAATAGGTAATTCACAGAAATGGAAAGAAGAAGGGTTCCCAAGCATATGAAGAGTGAAAAATACCATGCTGAATAAAATTAAAGCTACTCTTAATATTCATCTGTGAGTTCATGAATAATGCAAAAGTCTAAAAACTCACTTCACTGACAAATATGTGGAAAATCAGGCTCTCTCATACACCATTGGTTAGAGTGTAACTTGGTGTTGGTTCTATGGATGGAAATTTGTGAACACCTATTTAATGTAAACCCCCTCCAAAAAAGATTCAGTGGCTTGAAAGTCAAAGTACTACAGTTTTATTATTAACTTTCTTATCAGATAGCTGAGTAAGATTTTGCAAGTCATTGTTTTTTTTCATCTATTATCATCTGTAAAATGAGGTGTTTGAAATCTATTATTTTTAAGCCTCTTTCAGCCACAGATTTCTGTGATATGAAGGTTTATCACAGTTGATACTTACATGTGACTATAAACACAGATAAATTTATGTTAGCCATGAATGAAAGGATACCTTTTTTCTGAAGTTCTTTTCTTTTTCTCCTGACTATAGCATATTTTAAGCCTATGTGTGGGACTTAAAACTCAATTTTTATCCGATCTTGAATTGTTCCAGTTTCAGCTAGCTGTCATGTGACTACTCAGTTTCTCATTCATGGTGCTTTGTGTGGGCGTGTAGGTAACTGTTGATGAACATGTGGGTTTGCTGTGTATGTTCACAATCACTGTACTGTGGTCATTAAGGACATGGACGAGAGAGCTGGAGCACCTGGCTTGGAAATCCCAGATCTGCAATCTCTATGCTGAGTCAGTTATTTAATTTCTTTCTTTCATAATTTCTTCACCTATAAGAGGCCAATAAGAGTATACACCTCATAGAGATATGAAAATTAAATAAGCTAATATATTCAAAGCACTGAGACCATTGCCTACGAAATATACATTTTCTATTTTTGTTAGTATAAGGATGTAGATGTCTGTGCTATGGATTGAAAATAAGTCCTTTTCTTAGCCTTGAACAAATAAAAGTAATTATGTATCTGCAAAATGTAAGCTCTATTTTTAAGAATTTTTTTTTCCGAAAGAAAATGGTATACTTTTTGAAGTCTTGAACATCATTAATGTTCAAGTGCCTAGAAAACTAATGTTTTGTTCTTTTTTCACTACTGTGACCGTGTGTGAACATACTTTGTGAGATACAAGATGTGTATTTGTTGGCTAGATAGAGGGAGCAAGTCTACTACTCAAGAATCACAGATGACTAGAATTACCAAAAAAACACTCAATAGAATGTGAGGTTAAAATATGAACTATTATTTTTGTGTATAACATAAATGCAGCTTTAGGTAAATTATTTGTATTTTACACATTGTTCTAAAAGTCCAATATTAAGACTTTTTCTCGAAAATACGCGTTCACATATTTATATGTGTATCTTAGCTATGGTTGCCAGAAATAGAGCCGGAGGCAGGGCTCCTCGTGTGGGTGGTTTGTGGAGGCCTTCAGTAATTGGTGAAGGGAATCAGTGAATCAGGAGGGGGCAGAGGGGAAGCTAAGCAAGGATGTGGCTTCAAGTGAAGTCGAGCCTCAACCTGATCCCTGAAGAGAATATAACAAAGTTTTAGTCCTGATTTGAGGCAGAGTAGGGAGGATTTTACGCATGACAGCTCCTCCTGTACCCTGAAGCAGTCATTAGCCACACCCCTGGCCACTCCAGGTGGGAGCTATAAATCTCATGTGCCTCTGGGTAAACTTTTCCAGTCTCCCAGGCACCAGCCTCCGGAGAAGGTTGCAGGTGTGAGCTGTCAGCCAGGCCGCACACAGCAGTCTGGGTGGGAACCAAGGCAGTAAGTATCTCCAGAGTCTGCATTGTGGTGACCAGCAGAGGGGAATTTCAGGCAGACCAAAGCCCAAGGCCACACTTTCAGGGGCAGGGATGAGTGTGGAATTTTTGTGGAACATTGTGAAGGGATCATAGTGAGAGATGGCCAGCCATGGCAGAAGAGGAGATGGGAAAGGCCCAGGGCACCAAGAGCCTTGTGCGCCAAACAAGGAGACTGAGCTCTGTTGTATGTGCCATGCAAAGCTGATACAGGTGAGTGATGGTTTGATGGGATTGAAGAACCTCAGGGTGCTTGCAGGAAAGTGAACCAGGTAGAGAGGAGAAAAAGCAGGAACTGGGGGTGGGAGAGTAGGAAGAATAAGGCCCTACAGGCCTTTGGCTTTGACCCTAGGTAATAGAGACCACTAAAGGATTTTAATGGAATAGTGGCATGGTGAAAGGATCACTGGACGCTGTGTGCAGAATATACCACAGAGCTCTGGCAAAATAGGGAGACCAGTTAGAGGATTTTTCAGTGGGTGAAGCGAAAAAGAGACAGTGACTCAGATAAAGGTGGTCACAGTAGAGATGTGGAAATCTGAATACATTCAGGATAGATGGTCTAGCTAGTAGCGTTAGCTTATGGCTTAGCTGGGGAGGGGCTAGGGCTGTGTGTGAGGAAATAGAAGAATAAAATCCCCTGGCTCTCTTTCTGCCCACCCTTCTCCAAAGGGTCTCATGTCCCTTCTGTGGCTGCTGGCACAGCTCTCCCTGGGTCTCTGTGGTTCGTAGTTCTTTCCCACCTGTGTGCCTAGAAACTCAAATTCCTTCGTTTAACCCTAGCAAAGCCATTTAGCTTCTCTCTCTGACTTGTTCCTGGGTCAATCTCTGCTTCTTCAAAAACTAATTCTTTGCTGGTTATGCTAAACAAAGTGGCATTTGTGATAGCCGGGCGTTGTGGCG
>CAUYRH010149008.1:0-56672 GCA_963574655.1 Perodicticus potto
CTTATTTCCCAGAACCTTGTTTTGTGGTTTTGTTTTTGATTACTTAGCATAAGAATAACTTTAGTGAAGTAGTTATCAGTTAACCCATTAAACCTTAGCCCATAAGTGTAGTTTTACATAATGTTAGTAAAATGGTTATCATTTAATCCAATTTATCTGTAAGCCTGTAAGTGCCAGGCAGTAAAAGGCCTGGGGCCAGGTTTAATTCATATGTTTATTGATTAAGTTATGAGCCAATATAAGCTTTGGTGAAAGAAATAAAGATTGCCCCTTGCCATGAGAAAAAAAAAAAAAAAAGAAAAAAAGAAAAAAACTCTGTATATAAGAGAAATAAATAATATTGCAATAGACCACAACTGAAAACTTGGCCCTGAACAGTAGATAACCATAGCTGGGGAGAGGAAATGAATCTGACTCTCACATACCCATCAGAGTCACTCCAACAGGCAGGAGACATCAAGGCTGCTGTCCTGTCCTAAAACACTCAGCTCACAATTCTTCAAACTGTCAATATTTAAGGTTTTAGCAGTCTGGGGAGAGTTGTGGATATATGCCATGAACACACTACTTTTTCACCAAGCCAGTCAAAAGGGGTTATGTTCCTACATGTGCTGTATGAAGTAAATAATGTCACTTGCCTTCCTAAACCTCAGTGCCCTTTCAGTAAAATGAAGAAGGAGGAGCAGATGTTTCTTAAGTTGTCTCCAGATATAATGAGCCATAGCAATGGAAAATGACAATTCACCTGTGCAACATTTCTCAAAACACTGTTCTTTGGGATGCTAATATGTGTCAAGTACAAATAAAAGAAAAAAATGAAAACCTAACCAATAAAAACAAAGAATACGATAAGGAGGGTGGGATTCTATGGTCACGTTGGGTTAAACAAAATGAGACAGAATTCATTACTGAAAGCCTTCTGTGAGTTGAATAGTATTGAGAATTTCCTGGAGGATGAGACACAGAAGCTTTCCAAAGCTGATTTTTCCATATACTCAGTGTTCTCCCAGAGCTGGTGTTTTATAGCCATACTTGAAGAAATGCTACACTAGGCCTAAAGAGTTCAAATCATTGGAAGTTCTTCCTGAGGTGCAGGACCAGGGGTAGTACAGTAAAGAGAGTGCTGGCTTGGGGGTGTCTGGACCCAGCAGTACTTAAGTTTAAGTCTAGTTCCATCCTCTTTCTTATTGCCTCTCTCTTTCCTCATGATTCAAACAGGTTGCATGAAATGATCTCTGAGGTCATTCTATTACTCTACAAATATACTTTTCTGTAACTTTTTCATTTTTTCTTCCATTCATTCAGGAAATATATGCAGAGCAGAGGCTGAGTTCTAACAGCTTGAACTAGAAAAAAAAAGTACCTGCCTTGGAGAAAGTGTGGCCAGGGGTAGAGATACGTACGTGTACAGGCAGCAACAGTCCAGTGTAATCAGTTTTGTGTCCAAGTATGGCTCTGGCAGGGCATCTCACCAGCTTGGGGAAGGGATAGTTAGGAAAGGCTGGGTGGGGGCAATGCCACTTGAAGGATGAATAGGAGTTAACAGGGAGGTAAAAAGAGATCTGGGTGAAGAAATGCCATTAAAGGCATAGAGAGAAGAGTGAGCATAAAACATTTTGGCAACTGTAACAGCATTATTAACAGTAACAATAGAAGCAGCAGCTGTATTTCTAGGGAATTTCCAGGTGTCAGGCCAGAGCTATGCTTTGCGTTCATTAAACTCTAATTCCTACAACCCTAGACAATAGTTATTATCCTGATTTTACAGTGAATGCAGCAACAGCCGATTCCTTTTATTTTGGGCGGATTTTCCCTTCAATGCAGTTAACTTCCAGCTAGTCTCAAATGAACTATCCATTTTATCTACTACTCCTGTCACTTTTAGTCCATGTTTTTTCCCCTTTCATTCAGGTTACTTCTGGCTGCTGCTTACAAACTCCAGTGAGAGCATTAAATGCAAACTCCTTTCAATATTAGTTTAGGAAAAACATCAGGATGCCCAAGAATCATGATGCATTTAAAACCAAAAATGAGTGATTTGCAGATTTTTCTAGCAATAGCTCTCTGCTCCATTGGGGCAATTTATTGTGATTAGGGTTTAATTAATTCTCTTGTCCTTCCTGATTTTGGAAAGGCTTGGATATTTTTTATATTAATGCATTAATTGGTTAATCATTTATTGAAAATCTATTCGATGCCAGACACTGAATAAAATACCTGGGGATTATCTGAAATTCTCCATGATCTGGTTTTAGGGGGTGGCACCTCTTCCAGGAAGTCTTTCTGGCTCTACACCCCACCCCTACCAAACCCTGCAACAAGCTGGGTTAGGTGTCTTAAACTGTTTCATTTCTTGCTTAATCATATTACTTTGTTCATGGCCGCACAGATGTCTGTTTGCTTATTTGCAGTTTTTGGTTTGGTGTCTAGATTATGTCTGTGAGGACAGAGATGGTGTGTTATGTGAACTGCTGTATCTCCAAAGCCTTGCCCGGCTGTGTCATAGATCCAACAACAGCAGTTCATCTGTATTCTTTCTAACATTTTTAAAGTCACAAGTACTTACCAAAGTGCCTGGACGGAGTAGGAGCTCCTTAGAAATTTGTTGAATTAAATTAATAAATAAAAGATGAGAGGCATGCTTTCTGGCTCAAGGAGTTCATAGTCGATCAAGACACATACTGGTCCCGACTAGCATCTGTTCTCCCTATTGAGCACGAGAACTCCATCCTTCTCTATCTGTGGGCTGTGTTATTTGAATGGGCCTCCACCTCCAGCTACAGGAACAAAGCAGCTCATTCCAGGAATTGATTCAGAGGTGGGCACCTAAGCCAAGTAATTCTTGACAGAGAGAAACATGAATCAGGGGCCTTGGAGGTGAGGGTGATGGAGGAGACCTTAGCTTCCACTGATGTTAGAAATTAGGATAGGAAGCTTCAAGTTTTTGTAACCAAGTGGCTATTCTGAGAGAAGCAACCTGGCTGGAGCCTGTGGTCCTCTTAGGCAGTGACAGGAGAGAAGCCAGAACAGGAGGGCAGGGAATAGCTCACAGAAGGCCATGGGTATCAGGCACTGCAGATAGGATCTGCAGCAAATGTGAATCTGTTTTCCTGGGAGGTATGGTGTGGAGTTGTTCCCTTCCACCCTATACCCCTGGCTGTGTGCTAGGACTTAGACAGAATCTTGAGTCTGCCCCAGACTTTTGGGGTCAGGAGAGTGTCTGACACCCACAATGGGTGCCCTTGTGGTGCATGTGTTTGTGTGTGTGTATGCATTTTTATATCTCTATCAAACTTTACATATTTATAATTAGTGACCAAGTATGAAGAAGCTCAAAAAAAAAAATCGCTATGTGGTGGGAAAAAATGACAAAACTGCCACTTTCATCATGTGTCTAGTTCTTCAAGGGCTGTGATGCCCTGGGAGAGAGTGGGTGACTCTGTCCTTCTGCCTTGTCCCCATTCCAGCGGTCCACAGGCACGCAGAGGCAGAGGGACTGCGGAAGCTTTTATGTTTATATTTATACTGAATAAAGTACACACATAGCCCCCGTTCTCCACTGAGGGAGAACTAGCATCTGGGAAGGGAGCTCTGATTTACTGGTGTAGGGGAGTATCCAGCACGTGATATGCTGAGGCCAGGCCAGCCCTCTATGTCAGCTACACTGGGGCCGGTGTCCCGTTGTGAGCACCGCTGGAGTAACCAGCTTCCTGGAATCTTTCTCTAGCCTCACAGTTGCCACCTGCAGTCTGGGGAACCTTGAAAATGTGAAGCTGGCTGGGATGACGTGCCCAACATCATAGGACACTATATAGTGGAGATGTATCGAAAGATGTGGCATCTCGATCTGTGGATTGGGCCAGAACACTCTGCCTTCACTGTTTTGATCATACTTGAATGGATCTTTGCTTCATCAGCAGCAGGAAAAATTATTAATAGCGGGTGCTATGTAGGGGTGGCTGGAATTACTGGATTAGGGATATGATGGAGCCAGCCCAGACATCAGTGTGATCCTGAAATGCCTGCCACACATTATACCTTACTCAGGAATTAACTCAAAAAACCTTTTAACTTATTTATTAAGGACCAACTTAAAATAAAACTGATGGTCGTCGACACTGAGTTCCCTGAAGAGTCAGTGCTCCTTATTCTCCCTTAAACCTTAGTGGTTGTCTCTGCCTCCCCGGGGGGAGGTCACACTGTTCTCCAATGGGCGAGCTATGTGTCTCCCTGGCCGACAGGACTGGAAACTTACTGAGAACAAAAACGGTCTTTTCCATGTCTGTGTGAGGCAGCAGTCTATTTTAGAGCAGTGTCTGTCGAGCAGAAAGCTCGAACATGCCTCACTTAGGGAAGCAGCTTGGCTATCACCTCCCCATTCTAGACTGTGCTTTGAGTGTAGAGGAAGTAATGCAGGGCCTTCTAAGTCCTTCTAAGGCCCTTGGCTGGATTTTATTTGGAGTAAGGTAGGAGTCCTTGGTGAGTCTTGGGCAGAAGAATGACATGATCTAATTTAGGTTTTAAAAAGGTTACTCTAGCTGCTGGGTCCAGAATAGACTGTGGGGGATGGAATTTCAGGAGATGGCTGGGAGGCTGTTTCTGTTGTCCAGGCAAAACATAAGGGAGGTGGGGGGCATTGAACCAGGGCAGGGCAGTGGATGGGGGGAGATTTTAAAAAATGTGCTGTATTTTGAACACCAGGCTGATGGAGGAGATGGAGTGAGTGAAAGAGAGCAAGAGAGGCTAGGGTGATGCCAGTGTTTTGGCCTGGGTGATGGCAGGCTGGAGTGATAGTTTATTGAGCTGAGGATGAATGGGGTGGGAGTAGGTGTGGAATAACGTCCTCTGGCAGATGGGAGAACATCACTGTCTTTGGGCATGTCCCCAGCTTCTCCCAGCTCCGCTTTCCAGCCTCTGGGAGACCCCAGTCCTGTCCAGACCCTAGTCCTGCTCCCAAGGCACCAGACTCTGACTCCTGCCTCCTTCAACATTTTTTTATGTGCTGCCTGTTCCCTAGGATGTCCTCATGTCTGTCAGACGCAGCGGGAAGGAAAATCAGGTTCTACCCAATTAGCTCATCTTAAGTGGATTTCACTGTGCATTTAATTAAACCTGTTATAATCTTGAAGGGTATTTTGATACATGGTACTTGATACGGAGTAATTAGACTACTGTGGGGATGCACATAAATAACTTCGGGCTGAAGTTTTAAGCTGGGCTTTGCTTGCTGCTGTGGATTTGCAGGAACCACCCTGCCAGTAATTCCAAAGGAAAGAGTACGTGGCAGCCTTCTCTGCTGTCCTGGTTGGGGAATCAACTGCAAGGTCATCTGGTTATGCCTTGTTCTGGCTTAGAAAAGTGTTCCTGAGCCTTTCACTCTTGCTCTAGGTATTTTATTTTATTTTTTAATGGGCATGTAATAATTGTACATATTCATGGGGTACTTGTTAATGTTTTGATACATACAATGTAGAATGATCAGATCATGGTAATTAACATATCCATCACCTCAAACATTTTTTTTGTTTGTTTGTTTTTGAGACAGAGTCTGTGTCGGCCTCAGTACAGCACAGTACTGCCGTAGCTCACAATAACTTTAAACTCTTGGGGTCAAGCGATTCTCTTGCCTCAGCCTCCTGAGTAGCTGAGACTACAGGAGCCTGCCACATGGCCCGGCTGTTTTTAGAGGCAGGGTCTCACTCTTGCTCAGGCTGGTCTTGAACTCATGAACTCAGGCAATCCACCCACCTTGGCCTCCCAGAGTGTTAGGATTACAGGCATGAGCCATCACACCTGGCCTCAAATGTTTATCATTTCTTTGTGTTGGGGACATTCACCATCTTCCTTTTAGCTTTTTGCAACTGATTTTGGTAGCTATAGCCATCCCACAGTGGTACAGAACACTAGGGCTTATTCCTCCTGTCTAGCTGTGATTTATGTCCTCTAACAGACCCTTTCCCTTCTGAGCTTCTGTTCTACTTTTTATTTCCGTGATGCTCAGTGAGTTTATGCCTCCTCTCTCAGTATGAAATGTGGTCAGAACTCTTTCAGTACTCATTTTTGACCATTCAAAACGTGGCTACCCACTGCGTTTCTAGGATTACCCAATCTGCAGGACCTTATTCCATAGAATGACTATACCCCCATCTGCCTCCACGCCTTTACTTCTGCTATGTCCTCTGCACTGGAATTTTGTCTTTTAGTTTGTAATAATAGGGTAGACGATGCTGTAGTAACAAGTGGCCCTGACATCCCAGTGGCTACCTCTATCAAAGGGTTGGGTGCCGCCTATGCTCAGTGGGTAGGGCGCCGGCCCCATATGCCAAGGGTGGCAGGTTCAAACCTGGCCCTGGCCAGCTAAAACAGCAGTGGCAACTACTCATATTCACAGTGAACCAAAATACTGCCAGTTTAGCTCTACCTTTGAATTTAAAGTGATGTCTAAAAGTGAAGATTACTGTTTTGGACCAGAGGGATTGGCCCAAGTCTTTCATCTAATGGGAGAATGCCTTCACTAACACCTATGCCTTCCAGGGAGTGGGGGAAGGGTGGGTGGGGAATCACTCAGTTACTAAGCAAGATTCAGACGGACTCGCTTAATTGCTGGAGTTTACTCACTTTGTATATTAGGTTCTTTGGTTAGGGACAGCCAAGGAGTGAGAATAATTTTTTTTTTCTTTGTTTTGAGACATAGTCTCACTCTCTTACCCTAGGTAGAGTATCAGAGCATCATAGCTCATAGCAACCTCAAACTTTTGGGCTCAGATAATCCTCTTGCCTCAGCCTTCCGAGTAGCTGGGGCTACAGCTGTGAGGCATTTACTCCTGACTACTTTTTCTATTTTTTTAGTAGAGATGGGGTCTTGCTCTTACTCAGGCTGGTCTTGATCAGTCGTCTGAGCTCAACTGATCTACCCATCTCAGTGTCTCAGAGTGCTGGGATTATAGGCGTGAGCCACTGTGCCTGGCTGAGGATAGTTTCTTTGGAATGACTGTGGAGTGGAGGAAGAAAATCAGAAGAGAAGAATAAAAGGAACAAAAATATTGAAGAGACAAGTTTAAAAAGTAAGTTTAAAAGAATATCTCATTATGTAACTCATTGGATAGTGCTACCAATTGCCAATATAGGTGCTAAGTACTGGAGATACAAACATGGAGAAGAACGCCTTCCCTCCCTTGAAGAATCCTCCCACCTAGAAGAGGAGATTGCTCCCAGGGCAAGGCAGGGCAGGACCCCACGCAGGAGGCACACGCCAAACACACTGAGAGTGCGGCAGGGGGAGGGGGCCCCACTGGAGCGAAAGCTGCTGATCACAGCAGTATTACTCTAGTTCAGGCTGCTTATTAACCAGATTGTCAATAATGTCATGGTAAATGTTTCTAATGTTTTTTAAAAAGCCTCCAAGCATTTTATTGCATTTGACCCTTCATCTAATAAAGCTATCTGCCTGGGCCAAGTGGTATTAGCATGCCACTTAACATGAGCGGCCAAGTCTGTCCCAAGGTCCATGAGGGAGGGGGGTTCCTTTGTGAAAGCTGCCCTCCTCCCCCAATGCCTGCATGCCTGGTCCAAGTCACCCCTTCCAGTATAATTTCTTCCCAGGCCACATCCAATCTACGCCCTGGAGTGTGTTATATGCCCCAGTTCTGCTCTTTTTCTACTTGGAGGCTACATAACATCTGTCACAAGTGGGGGCCCTCAGTCCAGCTGATGTGTCTAGGCTGACACGTGGCTCTACCACTCAGCCCACTAGTCCATAGTGGGCACCAGTTTTCTCATAAGTAAAATAGGAATTACGAGCCCCCGCTTTGCTGACATCCTGTGGTTTTTGTCAATGCCTTCACAATTTTCAGCTGTCAGCACTGCCACCATCAGCAGCACCTAACACTGAAACCCTCACTGGTGCCCAGCGCTAGGCAGGCACTGTGTGTGCGGGCTCTCATTTAACCCATTGCCTTATCTCCACTGCAGAGATGAGGCAACTGTGGCTCGGTTACCCCACGTAATCTGCCCAGTACCACGTAGCAATTGAATGGCTGGGACAGGACTTGAACCTGGGTTAATCACCGAGATGACCCCTTCCTGATGACATTCTCCTAGTAGTGAAAGTGCAGATGTGGTACCCACGTCAGGCTACACCACAGCTTCCCCCTAGCAGATGCTGATTCAGTACCTCTAAGGGTCAGGGCAGCAATATATATTATATTTCTAAAACAAATGGCCCAGGTAATTTTGATCAAGCTGGCTCTTAGAACAACTTTTGGGACCTCACTTTGATTGAAAGTTAGTCTTTTTTACTCTTCTCTGGTCTTTGAATCAGGTCTACGTACTCAGAATTTTCAATCTAGTTAGAAAGCCACCTGTCCATCCCCTGACTCCGCGTTATGTGTGTGTCATCAGTGACACAAACCAACATAAGACACAGTTCCCAATGTGGAGGAGTGCATGGCTTAAATTTTTCTTCTTCACTGGAATGCTGCCTTCTTTCTGCTTCTCGTTCTAGCCATGCACTCTGGAGGCTTAGGCGACACATCTTTCCTTGGCCCCCAGCCTGTCTTTGGTTCTTTTTTCTTTTTTTATTGTATGTACTTCAGTTGTACAACATGATGTTTGATATACATATAGTGAAATGGTTATTACAGTCAAAATTAACATATCTATTACCTTGCATAATTACCTTTTTGTATGTAAGTGTAGTAAGGGCACCTAAAATCTGCTGTCCTAGCAAATTTCCACTATACATCATGACACTAGCAACTACAGTCAGTCCTCTTGCAGCCTGGTAGATTTCTAGTCTTATTCATCCTGCATAACTATGACTTCATACTATCTGACCTGACTCCACTTCTGGTCTTCCGTTCTTTGGGTGTAATGCCCCATGGGAGAGGAGAAAGGGAAGGTAGCTTTGTAAGGTGGGTTGGGTCTCTCCAGGCTCATAATTGCTCTCGAGGTCCCCCTCCCTGGGAGCTAGCCACTTACCTGTGCTTGCTCTATCTTCCTTCGTGTGGCACCCCACAATGAGCATCAGCAGTCACAGTGGGCCCTATGCGACCCTCTCCCACACAAGACAGGGGAGGTTTGGAGATCAGAGGGGCAGGAAAGCAAAGTCAATCAAGCACTCCCTTGGAGAATAACGGGAAGTTTTGGAGATGATACCATGTAAACCTTGACACGGTACACATATGCCTTACGTTTGTGTGTGTGTGTGTGGCAGTAGTGAGAGAGACCACGACTGTCACTGGATTCACAAAGCATTTGTGACTTATGAAAGGTTGAGAGCTCTAGCTACCCATTCCTTCCAAGGGAGTAAACACTGTCTTCATTGGGCTCACAAGTTCCCTTGATTTCTCAGCCGAGAGTCCATCTGACCTGCTCTTCACCATCAGTCTGTGTCTGTTAGCTCTACTTAGTGCTCTGGGAAATGGAGGTCTCGATAGGAAAAAGAACTTGGCCAAGTCCTCCAGTTACCAACCAGATCCATTTCACTAGAAGACATGAAAAAGTGTTCATTGACTCTGAGGAAAAATCTGGGAATAGACCAGCTTCAATTAGTCATTAGAATTTAATATCTCACTTTTGAGTATTTATTATATGCTAGTCACTCACATATAGAATTTCATTTGTAAGAACTCTGAAATTTCCTAAGAACCCTGAAAGTCCACGCAAACTTTCTGCCCTACAGATGAGGAACATGAATCCCAGGGGGCCTGGATTAAATTGCTCAGGTTCCTACTGCGGGTCACAATCGGAACCCAGATCTGTTGAGGTCATCATGCTCTGATACCTTTCTTGCCTGCCTGGGTGATTTTCAGGAACCGTGTGGGAAGGAGCTGGCTGCTGGCTAAGGCAGACAGCTGAGGGAAAGGGAGGAAATGGTGGGCTCCTAGATCTCTAACAGCTTTCTCTTCTGTGGACTGAGAAGAGATCATATCGTAAAGGGTGACTGATCAGGAAGATTGAATGAGATAAAACATTTTAGCACCTGACACATGGTAAAGCTTCGTTGCATTTGGTATCTTATTGGAAAGAGAAGGACACATTGCCAGAGTGAGGCTGTCTCCTTCCACTTCTCTGCTATTCAGCAATGACGTAGTGCCTTCCCATGAGGTGGAACCAGCTTTATTAAAGAGTTTCTTCTTTTCATCCTGCCAGGAGACTAGAGGAGTTTAAAACCATTTTTTAAAATATGTTTTGACATTTAATTATATATATCCTCCTCTTCAGTTATAACTTCCCTTGCCATCTCTGCAACAAATGGGGGTTTTTGATGGCTAAAGCATAGCTCCTGCCCCTCCATAATCAGTTTCCTGCCTTTAACAATTAGCAGCCTGAACATCGAAGTTCAAACACCCAGGTAACTTAATTATTTCTCTTTCTCCTTCCCTTAACCGAGAACCAACAAATGACACATTGGTTTATCTAGGATTTTTTAAATTGTGACTTTAGATGGCACACAGGAACCAGTGACCCTGCTCTCAGACCACATTCAATTAATATGCAAATGAGTTAGACCTTCTGGGTCAGCATTCAAGTTTGGAATCAGAGGAAATCCAGGGGCAAAGGAGGGAGGAACTGACAAGTGTTTAGAGCAGAAGTTCAGAACCAGTGCAAGGTTTAGAATTAGATCCACCAGAGTTCAAATCCTACTTCTTTAACATTCACTTGCCTTTACCAGGGTCATGGGAGTTATACTGTTAAGAGTCTCAGTTTCATCAGCCTTACAATAGGAGTAGTAATTTTCTGCCCTTCTTTACCTCACACGTTGTTACCATGTTTGCCACATGGCTAGGTGCTTCCTGCATAAGAACAGGACCTAACATTTCTGTCCTTAACTGTTAGGTTGTCACTTTCCTCTGGTACAATACCGCAAAGACAAAGGCCTACAGGAACCAGGTAGAAAATGCCAATATATCAAGTGGGCCAGGGTTCCATGGAGAATAATAGGGAGAGGTGAGGACTATGGCAAAGTGGAGAGTACAAGCCCCACTGGGACAAAAGGTGTCAGTAATTACCCGGCTTCAAGAAAGCAGACAATTTCTGATTTTTAAAGAGAAGCCTAAAATGTGGGTTTTATATATCAGCTAATACTGTGTAAGACAAACAACAGACATCTGTAGGTGGGACCCAGAGGGAGCGCTCTTAGCATGTACCTCTGCCTGGCGTGTCTGGGGAACGGAGGTCTGGCTCACTCTGCTCGGAGTTAGTGTACTTTGCAACCAGCCTTTTTGGGTACCATTTCTATCTCTTCCTTTAGCTCCAGGAATGCCCCTGATTCCTATATTTTTCAACCCAAGAAGAAGAGTAAAAAATCCTACATCTTATTATGCAGAGCGACTTAGCTCTCATGGCCCCCTGAAAGCAAGCTCTGGAGCCTCGAGGACCCACTACAGGTCTCTGCTCAGGCTTTCCAAAACAAAAGCCCTGTGTTCTATGAGATGAGGTGCCGCTAGAGCAGGAGGAGAGAAGTGAAGACCTCCAGACGGCAGCCTTGTGACTTGGAGTCCACTTCTAGTCCAAAGTCCTCTCCCACTTTGTCACTGTGTGTGAAGGTCCCGGGACAGGTTTGTGAGTTGGCATTATTATTTGCCTGATGGCAACAACAACACTCACCTTTCTCCTTTCCTCCCAGATGTGATAGAAGATCCAACATCTCAGCATTTTCCGAGGGGCTGCGCTAGGCCAGGCCTGTGCACAAAGCTGAACACGCTCACATGAGTAACACCATCCTTGTTTTCAAGGAACTCAGAGTTTGATGGAAAAACACACAATAACAACCATCTGCCATAGGATAAGGTGATGACAACCACAGGAACAATGTGCTAGAACAACGGGAAGGAAGAGAAGGGGACCTCCAAATCCTCTTGGGATAAGGAGATCAGGACATGTTACATAAAGAAATCTAAATCTCACTGTCTCACTTTACCATGAGATAGATCAGTCCTGGGATTACACTCAGTGAGTTGGTATCTGTATTTTCACCCCTAGTAAGGACCACTGAATATTTGTTGAAAATGAACAAGTAAACAAACACATGTTTGATGCAGTCAACAACCTTAGAACTGACTTCTAAAGGCCTTTACAAAGGTAAATAGTCTTTGATTCTTCTAATTCGGGTCTATTGCTGTCAAATGCACCATGTTTCGAAAGAGTCTGGACATTCAGAACTTTTAAGTTACTGGGTCTTGGAGAATGCTTTCACGACGTGGTCAGTTCACCACCTACTTAATAAGTTTCTGCCCGGGAAGGACATGGGAAGCACAGTGGCTTGGAGAACTGGTTGCACCAGTATCGGCAACCTTTTCTCCCTGCCTTCTTCGCTCAATCTTGCTTGAATGACAGAAAGGATGTCAGTGGTCGTTTTGGCAGAAGGTATAAGTGTGGTATTTTAATAGGCAATAAGGTGGGTTTTACTGTATGCTGGAGCCAGGTGGAACTCTTAGAAACATGGAGCACAACTGGTACAGGGCTGGGAAGAGCAGATGGGAACAGAGGACTGAGGAGAGTACAGGTGTGAAGTGGCAGGGGCTCAACCTGAGATTGTGGGCACCTAAAACCTTCTCTGTGCAAATGTTCAAGGCACACTGGGCATAGCAGTTCTCTTCTTTTTGATCATAGAGCAAAACTTCCATCCATCTATCTCCCCACCCACAACTCACTCCTCCCTTCTCCCCATCCCTTTGTCCAGTCAGTCGGTCTCTGTGGGCATGCCCGCTTCAGCCCCTGGATATACAGACATGAATAGGAGATGCAGACACATGAAAAACCAAATTAGGATGGAATTCACATACAGCAAGAGAGAGATAAACAAATGGCTGAGAAAATCAGAGAAGGAAGAAATGTACTCAGCAGGGGAGCAGAGAAGCTTCCCCAGAGACAGTAGGGTTGAGACTGGAAGGATAAATCTGGTATTTTCAGGACAGGTACTTTGGAGAGTTGTACCAGGAAACGTGAAGAGCAATTCCATGGAATTCATATTGTGTGATGTTTGGTGTGTGTTGTAGGAACCTGGGTTTTGAGGTTGGAGTTCTCCTTTCCCACTTTCTATAAGGAAAGTAGCTGGAAAGATGTGGAAAAATTCATCTCTCTGTGCTTTTGCTTTCCTACCTTTAAAAAAATGCTTGACTTGAAGCTCAAATGAGAGTATTAAGTGAAAAAGTGTGGTTGGCACTTGGCTGAGTGCACCTGGCCAACGTGGCCCTGCAATGCTGCAACGGACTCAGAAGATTACCAGTAAGACCTTTTAAGAGATGTGATAAGTCATTTGGGTTTCTTTTCTTTCTTTCTTTCTTTTTTTTTTTTTAGAGATAGAGTCTCACTTTAACACCCTGGGTAGAGTGCCATGGCATCACAGCTCACAGCAACCTCCAACTCCTGGGCTTAAGGGATTCTTTTGCCTCAGCCTCCTGAGTATCTGAGACTACAGGTGCCCACCAGAACGCCTGGCTATTTTTTTGTTGCAGTTTGGCCAGGGCCTAGTTTGAACCAGCTATCCTGGGTATATCAGGCCAGCACCCTACCCACTGAGCCACAGGTACCACCCCAAGTCATTTAGTTTTTTTAGAAAGAATCTTGGACCTAGAAACAAGGAACTTGTTTCCTAATCCCAGTGCTGTCACTTGTGAACTGTATGATAGCAGCTTAGTTATTCAGCCTCTCTGGGCCTTGGCGCCTCATGTGTTAAAAAAGTTCTGGTCCAATACTTTTTACTCATAATTTTTTCTCAGTGAAGTACCCTCCTTTAAATTCCCATTGCTGATGGTTTAATTCAGCCTCTCTTAGAGGACAATTGCCAATCTTCTATAGCTAGTCCACATCCAAAAGAAAAATGGTGATCTGTCTGGGCAAACTGGAAAAAGCCGCCTTTCCTCTGGGTAGACACAGCCCCTTGTCAGAGCTGCTTGGGGTGCTGCTTGGAGGTTGGATTTCAAGCCCCTTCTCTCCCAGCCAGGCATTCTGGTGCAGTGTACAAATCCTGTTCCATCACACGCTGTGGCTCCGGCCTCCCCACTGCTCTCCCTGCCTCCAGACACAGCTATCCTATTCCAGTCCTTCCTCCACACACCATTCCAGGCGATAACTCCCAAACAGAATCTCACAAGTCACACTTGTTCCTGTGAAAAGCCTTCACTGGTTCCTCAAGGCTTCAGGATAAGACCAAATCATGTTGCAAAGCCTCAAACAAGCTCTGCGTCTCTCAGGGGCCCTCTATGAGCACGGTACCTTTGCAGCTCCCTGGGCATCCAAGGCTTGTTCTTGTGGCCATGTCTAAGCACATGAGCCCCCCACTCCCGTCCTTCGTTCCGGAAGCCCTGTCCAAGTCCCTCCTCCACTTTTCATCCACACTAACGCCCAGATACCCATCAAGATGCAGCTCTATGTCGTCTCCAACTATCTCTCTGTGACTCCCTAAGCCCTAAGACCGGGGACCCCTCTACAGAGCCTTCTTTCCCAGCACAAAGCTACCTCTGCCATTGAAAGGTCTCATATCATAGTTGAGGAAACTGAGGCCTGGATAAGAATCGCCAGAACTCACTGAGAACTGCAAGCCCAGCACTGACAGCCACCCTAGGACATGGGTACTGGAATTCCCAGTTTACGGCTGAGAAACTTAGGTTCTGAGCAGTCTCTGTTGTCTGGTGCCATGGTTCTCAGAGTGTGGTCCCCAATCCAGCAGCCTTGGCATAAGCTGGGAATCTGGGAGACATGCAGAATCTCCAGGTGACTCCAGACTTACTGAATCAGAAATTCTTGGGGTGGGCCCAGCAATATGTGTCTAAAAATCCCTCCTGGTAATTCTGATGCATGCTAAAATTTGATTAAAATCTGCAAAGCACTGGCCTAATGCTGGTCATAGATGGAGCTGGGATTTTGAGCCATATGACTGACATTTGAAAAAATGAATAAGCTTGTGCTTTTAATTCCATGTTATGAACACGTATGGGCTTTGCTCTAGGAGGCCTCTCCTGGCCATCCTATTTTAAATCACTTCTTCCCTCCTACCATCCAATGCTAGCATCTTGCATCTCTTGCCCCTTCCTTTTCTTGCGCTTCCCAGCTGCAATACTCAACATTTTAAATATTTATCTATTTCCATCTTAGTCAGCTTGGGCAGGCATAACAACACACCAGAGACTGGGTGATTTACACAATAGAAATTTATTTTGTCAGAGTTTTGAAGTTAGACGTCTGAGATCAGGGTTCTGGCATGGCCAGATTCTGATGTGAGCCCTCTTCCTAGATTGCAGACAGATGGCTACCTTGTCACTGAGTGCTTCCATGGCTGAGTGAGAGAGCAAGCAAACTCATCAGTGCCTCTTCTCATAAAGGCACTAATCCCATCAAGAAGGCCCCATCCTTATAACCTTATCTAACCCTAATCACCTCCTAAAAACCCTACCTCCACATATGTCCCTTTGAGGCTTAGGACTTCAACATAGGAATTTGGGGGAGACAAAAACATTCACTGCATAACAATCTCCATGTACTTAAACCCCAGTTGGGCAGGGGGTTGTCTGTTTATTTCACTTGCTAAATCTTCAGTGCCCAGAACACTGCTTTGTACATAGAAGGTGCTCAATATATATGTATGAAATAAATGGTCATACAATTGGCTGATGACATAGAAGGAAAATCACTGGGGTCTATTTATTCATACTCTAATACATTCCCTGTGCCTCTCCCAATCTTTGCCTCCATTCTGATTAGCAGTTCTCTCCTTCCTAGAAAGGTCATTTTCCAGAAACATTCCTTTACCAATCATCACTTGCAGGAAGAGGGTCTGTTCCCAACAAGCCCTGCAGAGAAGTTACCCTAGGCATGATTTAGCTAATTTACTCAGTGCTTTGTCTTAATGGTTCACCAAGTGGAGATTTCTTTCAGTAATGACAGTAAATGCATTTGAAATGTAGATATCGACCCAGGCAATGCTGTATATTCGGCTCATCAAATTTTCATGTTAAAATGAAAATTACTCTCCCCCCGCTCCTTTGGAGGGAAGCAAAAGCTGAAGTGTTGATTCACTGTGGCATACTCTTTTTTTTTCCAAATGAAAATAAAATGCTTTAATCTTACATCCCTCCCATGGCTATGACCATATAAGGAGACAATGGCAAGAAAAAGGGAAAGAAAACAGATTCCCTGAGGACCTATCAGATTCTACTCACGGCCCTTAGCTATACGTAAAAAAATGTGCATGGGATACTTTGTCCCACCACCCTTGGGCAAAAGAGACGACACCACCAACATTCCATTATTTCTCTCAAACAAAATCTTTGCAGAGCTCCCAGCTGCCTTGGTTATTATCAGAGATCATCCAACTCCCACTATAAGATTAAAACAACCTCCACTGTTTTTCATTTAATTTATCAGCACTTCAGTGACTGCCAACTCCAAGTAGGTGTCCCTTGTTATTTTCTATTATCATCCTATTTACTTCCTTCTAGCATTTGTCATAATTCACAGCTATTTTTTGCATCCATTTTTTTGTACTAGTTTATTTTTCAGTGGTCTGTTGTCCACTTTTAGGTAAGCCAAGCTTTATGGAGATGTAGCTAGCCTCTCCTTCCTTAGGTGGGGAAAAGGATGGGAACATCAATTTGTTTATTATCCATTCACCTGCTATACACACTGATGATGTACTGCTTATAACGACTATGTGAGATAGGAAATAGCATTGATATTTTGTCTATAAAGCCACTGAAGCCAGCATAGTGAACAGATTTGGCTTGTGCAAAACAGCTAATAAGTGAGGGGTCCTCATTAACCACCAGGTCTGCTTGCCTTTCAAATAGCACTCAGTAGCAGAGCATGTAGGCTACAGAGCCAGCCAACCTGCATTCAGATTCTGGCTCTATCCCTCCATAAGTTCTGTGACCTTCGGTAAGTTATTTAACTTTTCTTGTTTTAGTTTTCCCACCTGTGAAGTGTAAATGATAATAACATCTACTTTATGGTAAGGTAAAAGTTAAAGAATTAAAAATATAAAGGACTTTGAATAATTTCTGGCACATAGTGGTTACTCAATACATTTAAACTATTGTTTTGACTTCTGGTAATTCATAATTTCTTTTGATTAAATACAACACATTTTAGGCTTCTACAACACATTTTAATTTAAGACAAGTATTGCCAGCACACTCTCAACATCCTCCCATTTTCCAGCTGAAGAAAATAAGGACCAGAGATATCCAGGCACTTGGTCAAGAAGCTGGCAGAGTTAGGTCTAGGTCCAGGGTCCCTGGTCCTCCTCCAGTGGTCTGTCTCCTCAGGCCAGAATTCACACTGGCTGTGTGCTTCTAGGTGGCATTTGTGGCCTTAAAGTACCAAGGCTTTTCCAGTTCCTAAAAGGAACTGACAAAATCCCGAGCAAATGTGGTAAGTCATTTCCCTGTCAAAACAATGTGATGAAAGTGAGACCCACGCCAAGCCTGAATATAGAGAGGACAGTGGGTGGGTCAGAAGAGAGACCTGGGCACCCTGTAAAATCTGCCCAGTGAGTGAGTGGGGGGGTCTTTTGGGTTTTGCTGGCTTCCCCCCATCACTGGAATTGTTATCCTCCTTGGCAGGACACTGATGGGTGGGCAGCAATACTGGCAGTTGCCTGAACCATGTGATTGGAAAAATTCATCCTTTTCTTACCACCTAATAAGTCCAAAATAATCCCCCCAACCAGACTGTCAATTCTACCATTCAAGGCACTGCTCCTCCATCATCCTCGCCACAGAACAGGGAAAAGTTTTCAGACTCTCTTTTGAAACTTGGCTCTCTGGGATTGGTGGCTTTCTTCCAAAGTATGTGCCAAGTAATCCTACAAAGTGAAAGGGAAGGAATCTCATATTTCACTTTGGGCATCTTCTATGTCCAGGAATGAGTAGCATGTTTTGTCCATATTGCTGTATGTCAGCTAATCCTGTGTTGAAACTACAATAGGTATTAGTACATTGTTCTTTTTTGATGCTTAAGGACACAAATTCATAAATTTGTTAGTGGTTACATAACTCCTTTTAATGGATCTAAAATTCAAACATAGGCATTCTTAGCTCTGACGGCTGTGCTGTTTCTATGACACCAAAATTTAAAAGTCATTAGTTTTCCTCATCATTATGCAGCAGGTGGCCTCTTCTGCCTTATTGGGCCACTCAAGATGGGACAGTTGGAATCCTTTCTCTACTAGAGTCTATTTTGTTTGAGACAAAATCTTACTCTGTCATCCAGGCTAGAGTGTAGTGGCATCATCACAGCTCACTACATCCTTAAACTCCTGGGCTCAAGTGATCCTCCTGCCTCAGCCTCTCAAGTGGCTGGGACTACACGTGCCCACCATGGAATCCAGCTAATTTTTCTATTTTTAATAGAGATGAGGTCTTACTCTTGCTCAGGGTGGTCTCAAATTTCTGAGCTCAAGTGATCCTCCCTCCTCAACTTCCCAGAGTACTAGGATTGCAAGCTTGCAAGCATGAGCCCCTGTGTCCAGCCCGAGTCTATTTTCTTTTCTTTTTTTTTTTTTTTTGAGTAAAAAATATGGAACGCGTCACGAATTTGCGTGTCATCCTTGCGCAGGGGCCATGCTAATCTTCTCTGTATCGTTCCAATTTTAGTATATGTGCTGCCCAAGCGAGCACCCGAGTCTATTTTCTTATAGGCTAGGGACCATGCTTAGGTTCTGGAAATCTTTCCTAAAGTCTACAATACACAAGAGCTCAAGCTGGAGGTTCCAAGCTATTTTGACTCTAGTATGACAGTTTGTTTCTACTGTAACTCATGTCACAGGGGCATCATCATCAATAATTTTATACTACTCAGCCCAGAAGTGGGACCTCAGGAGCAATTCCTGAAGCTCCTCCCTTTTGAGTATGAAATAAGTCATGAGAAAACAGTGTCTGGAGTCCTCCCAGCATCCGCAAGGCTTCGGAGAGCTCTAATATGGCCGGGCCTGTGCCAGTGCTGGGCTCCGTACCAGGATTCCTGCTCGTGAGCAGTCTGCCTAGACAGCTGTTTATTCCCCCATCACCATCACTTCTGTGTCTGTCTTTCCTTTTACCCACAACTTGGTATCTCTCAATTCTCTGAGTCCCTCAATCCTTCTTTGACTTAGAGTTCTCTCTTTTGTTACTTCATTTTTCTTCTTCTTTTCTTTTCCTTTACCTTCTTTTCTTTTTTTTTTCTTTCTTACCTCAGCAGAACATCTCTTTCTACTACCATATATAGCCAGGCAGCTCACCCCACCAAAGCCTCGAAGAGGTATTTTACTCTTTGGTGTGTGCTCTTGCCTGTTCTATGTGTCACAGACATCTGAACACTTACTGTACCCAATATAAAGCCTTGCAATAATTCTGTAAATCTGATCTCTAAGGAAGGCAAATAAATATGCCAGGTATCTACTTTCTTTTATTTCTCATCTTAATTATGCCTCAGAACATAATTGGGAAGAATTATGGGAAGAATTTTCATACCCATTACACAGAAAAGAAAATTGAGGCTCAGAGAGGTTAAATAATATGGTCAAACTCCTATTCTTGAGGAGAATTTCAGTCTTTCTTAGGATTTCAATCTTTCTTTGTCTAACATCGAAGACAGGTCCTTCTCAGGCAAAGTGCTAGCCAGCATTTAAGACCTTCTCAGTCTTTTGACTTTTTCTACCCAACTCTGGAAGAGTGTAGTATTAAATACAGTAGAATCTCCATAGTTGACCATCTCCCTACTTTGACTACCTCCTTAAGTTAACCTAATTTTCCTAGACAGGACATGTACCACATGAAAGTATCAGTACAGTGGGCCTCACTTCTTATGTCAGCCACCTGTGTATGTTGACCACCTCTGTATGTTGACAACCTATTTATTAAGGTTCCTTGGGTGGTCAGCTCAGAGAGCTTCTACTGTATTCTATTCTTTGTCACATTATGACCAGGTTGAAAATTAGACCAAGATAACATCTACATTATGCCTTAGTAGTCACTCTATAAAACAACATGAACTATGCAAAATTTAAAATGTACTTCAACTTTACAAAAGATGTTTTAAAACTTTGAATCTAAAAGACATTTATTAACAGTCCTATCAACATTCACCAATTTGATGGCTCTGTCATCTACCCGCTTGAGCATCAAGCGATCCACAACTATTATTCTAAGTAATTACTTCAGCCCTTCATGCACAGGGTGGGCCCTTGGAGACACCTGACTTATTTTCACAGCAGTGCCTAATGCTCGGTTGTCAAGCCACATCATGACTGGCACTTGGAGCTTCATGCAAGGCCAAGCACTTAATCTCTTTAACGGAGACCTGTCATCACTCGCTTTCACTCCAGTGTAGCCCCAGTCTATGTTGAGGCATAATGTTCCATGCACCTGCCCCTTCTTTACCATTGTAATAGCCACCATCTGGGTTTAGACACCTCTCAATTCCTCTCTGCATCATTGTTCCTGTGATTCATTCAGTGCCTGTTCTGTGCCAGGTACCATCTATGTGCTTCATAGTCCTCATTTTCCATTCACAAAACCACCAGCCAAATAGGATTATCATCCCCATGTCTCCCCAAAAGGAAATGTCATCTTAAAAAAATGATTTGACGGCTCGGTGCCTGTGGCTCAACGGGCTAAGGCGCCAGCCATGTACACCTGAGCTGGTGGGTTCGAATCCAGCCCGGGCCCACCAAACAACAATGGTGGCTGCAACCAAAAAATGGCCGGGCGTTGTGGCGGGCGCCTGTAGACCCAGCTACTTGGGAGGCAGAGACAGGAGACTCACTTGAGCCCAGGAATTGGAGGTTGCTGTGAGCTGTGATGCCATGGGACTCTATCCAGGGTGACAGCTTGAGGTTCTGTCTCAGAAAAAAAAAAAAAATGATTTGACTTGAGAAGATCCCTCAACAAGGAAGTTTGAAGACCTAGATTTGAACTGAGCTCTAGAATGATTTCAATAGTTACGGTCCTACTGCTGTTTTGCATTGCTTCTAGCCTTGCCTTCAAGGTTGTGACTATAGAGACAGCAGCCAGCCAGACTACATACTGCAAAGAAGGGTAAAATAGAAAAGGAAATCTCCAGAGGAAACATGGCAGAGTGAGGGCCTGCTTAGAGGAGATAAGAAATGCCAAAAAATCCTATTAGGTTGTCTTCTGTGGACATGCCATGTAAATTCTCTCCACTGCCTCCTTGGTAGACTCTCCCGTAAACTCTGTTTTGTTCATGATATTTATATACGGTGTGCTTATTGGTGATGGTAGAGCAGGTGTTCAGAGCTAAGAGGAGAAGAGGAAAAGGAAGAGACAAGGGACATTTAGATTACACTCTGCTTTAGAATAAAGGTTGATTTAAAAAAATAGCGATGAACACTTGGCAGGAGGAGGGTGTTTTAGGTGAGGAAATCATCCATGTAAAAGTCCAGAGCCGTGAGGGGGGGGGGTTCATACTTCTGGCCACGTGAGTTCCTGGGGCTGCCGTGGTTTTCAGAGGGATCCTTTCTGCACAGAAGAGGCTGAGCTTACCTGCTGTATTCAAAAGGCTATAGGCATTTTATCTGTGATTCCTGACTAGCTTTCAATCTCACAAACCATAGCTTTGAAAGTTCTGCCTTTCACTTTTTCCCCCTGCTGCTTAAACATAAAAAAAAAATGTAGAAGAGAGAAAGAAATTCTAGCCATTTCACTCCCTTTGCCTCTTAGCTGTCCTGGGGGTGCCACCTTCAAGCTGAAACCTCCTATAATCGTTGGGGGCTCACTGGGCCTCCTGATGACACCTTCATTTAATGCCATTACAGTCTGGCTCCGGGTTCTTAAAGCTTGTTACCTGCACTCTTTGCTTCTTGCTGCCAAAAGGAATTGCTCTTAAAAGCTATCCTTTATGCTGCTAAATTGGTTCTCCTTATCGCGTCCTGAACCCAGGTAAGAGGGTGGGGCAGTTAAATCTCATTCTCTGGGTCATGGAAGCAGTTTGGAGCATGTATGCTAAGTGTTTCCCAAAGCATGTCCTGTAGAACACTGTGCCCATAACATGGTCTTCAGAATGTAACTTCAGTGCTCAAATATTCTTGGGAGATGTGGTGCCAGATCCCAGTCTTAAGATTCCTAATGCATATTGGCAGATAAAAGGCATGAGGATGTCCCACCATAAGAGACCTCTTTAACCTAGTGTTTGCTGAACTTATCACCAAATAGGGAGCCTCATGTTTGCATTATCCTTACATCCTTTGGCAAATGCTGCTCTAGATAATAATAACCCCTTCCAGGTGCACGGCATCTAATAGTTTATATTCTGCCAGAGAAGTACTATGAGTAAGACAGTGTGATTTGTATTTTGCAGGTGACAACATTGAAGGGCACAGATGCTAGTGACTTGTATTGAGGAATGCAGCTGGTGGGAGGCAGGTGGAATTCAGGGTCTCCCATTATTAGTAAGGGAGGGGTCCTATCTCCAGGCTGCATCTCCTTTCTGTGAAGGCCATGTGCACACTCTTTCTAACTGAGGTTAGACCCATACCATCCCCTGCCAATATACTTTATAAATAATCAAGTTATTATTACTTAAAAAAAACCCAAACTGCATGAAGTAGGTAGGGAAGCTAGGTGAAGAAATCCTTGTTTAGTGGAGATGGACTTGGGTACTCCACATACATTGCCTCATAAACCTTCTGAATAATCCTGAGAAGTGAGTATCAGTAATCCTGTTTTACAGAGGAGCAAAGCAAAGCTCAGAGAAACCAGTTCATTTTCCCAGCGTCACCTAAAACTGAGTTGCTTGGCCGAGCTATCCATGTAGGTCTGGTTCTAAAACACACTCTTCTGCCCTCGTCCCCCACAACAGTTTCTAGTGAGTGTTGCCATTCCTCTTACCCCAGAACCAGAGAGATAGAGAGAGAGAGCTGGGTTCACCCAGACACCTTTGAGAGTTGACTGGACCTATGTTCCCACAGGTCGTTTAGGTAAGACCAGCTTATCCTGCAGGTTCAAGAAGCAGATTACTGGGACTTAGTAACTCTGTGTTCGAAGGAGATCAAAGAGAAGTTTATGCTGAAATGTATTGAAAGAGTTTTGCCCCACCCTGGAAAGTGGATTTTGGAATTTATCCCCCAAACTAAAAAAATAGGGAGCTGAGTAAAACTAATTAACATAAGAGCCTGGATATTCATCATGCTAAGGAGCTGTTTGTATGGGAAAAGCTAAGGCAGGAGGTAAGAGGGCCAAGGTTCTAGCCTAGGTTATGCACCCACAGAGTGGGGGATCTTAGAAATCTCCTAACTCTTTGTGGCCTTAAGTTCCTCATATATAAAATAAAGGCATGTGAAAAGATGTCCAGAGGAGATCATTACCCTGGGTGGTCAAGTTTCTCTCTGGAGGCCAGAAGGACCACTGCGTGGCTTGGATTGTATACTCTGACCCAGTTCTGAAGAGGGGTTCATTGGGTCACTTTAGGTCTACCAGAGGGGAGAAGAATGTTTGGTGACTTCAACCTTCTGAAATGAAAGTGGGGGGATCCCCACATTTTATACTCAGCAGATAGGGTACTGGGAGCCATACACCAGGGGCCACAGAAGGCTCAGATCCAAGAACTTTTGGGTCTTTCCCCACTTGGTTACTTGATTACCTGAGTCTGTGTCCCAGGCCGGTAACCCTCAGAGGGTTTGTTCATCTGTTTGTGGGGGAGGCTGGTGTGGAGGTGCAGGGCCACATAGCTTTGGAGACTACATCCTACTCCCCAGCCGAACAAGAGCAAATGTGCTAAAGAGGAAAAGAATTGGGGTGAGGCCCTGGGACTAGCGAAGGGGGAGGGAAGGGAGCTGTTTGCCAGCCTGGGCCTGGGAAGAGACTCTGGGCAGAGCAGTAGAAATTTCCAGAGGCTCCCACAATAGCAGGTTGGATTAAGTGATTTTTCAGCCCCCTCTCAGCTCACACATTACGTGTGTTATGTGCTGACTTCCTTTCTCTGCCTTCCATGAGCAATGCAGCAAGCGCAGCACGGCAGATGAGCTCAGACTTGAGTGTGACTCACAGGACAGTCCAGCTGCCAGGCCTCAGACACAGACTTCAGTTGGCTTCTTCCCAGGCTGCAGGGGGCAGACGAGGGAGCAGGTGAGCTCTGCCTCCTGCAGAGAGCACTCACAGTGCTCCTGCTGGCACAGAATAGGAACCTCCCCTCACAGGCCTACAACAGATGAAAGGAGTATTCTTTGGGCCCCATTGTTATTTGGGAGAGAGACACAAAGACAAAGGCAGCCCCGCCCAGATTTGGAAGTGTGGGTGGAAGTCATCAATACTTCCATACGATAGCACCAGCTGTCCTCTGGCCTCCACTCCACCCCTCCTCACAAGGAGCCAGTTTTCCCACCAGAGAAAGTTGGCAAGTGCTTTAGCATTGAGGTGGGAGGCTAGAAATAATGTCAGCGATGCTTTCCAGGTGACACCCGGGCTGTAAGTCATGGCTGAGGCTACAGCATGGAGGTCAGCGCAGGCTCCATGAGGGCAAGGGTGAGCCCACGAGAGTCCTTAACACTCAGTAGCCCCTTCAGAAATAGTTGTTGAAAGCCCCATGGGTGCAGAGAGGTGGGGAAGTGGGAGTCATTGAGTGTCTCAGGGTATGATCAGAGAGGTTGGGAAAGCAAAGGTCTCTGGACTTTGGCTTGGGAGAAGAAAAGAAAGAATTAAGGGAGGAATAATCTCTGAGTATCCACTCTGTGGTACAGACGTGGTCGGTACCGCACATGAGTTTCTCTCTTTGTACCCTAACCAGGAATCCTTATCCCTGTTTACGAGCTGAAGTTTGAGAGGCTAAGCGAATTGCCAAATCATTTGTAAGTGACAAGGGCAGGATTCGGATCTCAGCCACTACTTTCTCCATCTTACAGAGAAGACTGAGGCCAGGAAAAGCAAATCATAGCTGGGAGAAGGCAAGGTGGGGACTAGATTCCGGCAATCTGGCCTCACACCTTTGCTCCTGCCAACTCTTTCCAAACTGCCTCAGGTTCTCCAGGACGTCCAGCTCTGCCTTGCTCTGGTTGGCACAGAATGTACTCAGAAACTCATCTGTGCCACCTGTGGGGGCTGCTCCTCCACCCCCACGCTGCAATCCTCTCTTGTCCACTCATGCAGCGCCTTCAGGGAGGGCTGACAACTGGCTCACAGCTGCCCGGAGCACAGCTCATGTAACCCTATGGTGGAGAATTTGGGCTTCATGTGTATTTATTTTTCTTTTCTCTGCTGAAACAAAATTGGACAATAAGCCTGATGGATAAAGCCCCAGTCAGAGAGCAGGCAGGCGTCCTAGCTCTGCTAGTAGCTGGAGGTGCTGAGTTATTGCATCAGGAGTGCCCTCTCAGGGTCGGTGTCCCCAGCTGTATCATGAGGGGTTGCATGAAATGACACCCATGATCTTCCTCCAGTGCTGACTTCCTAGGGCTCTAGATAGAGCAGGTCCCCAGGCACAGGCCAGAGTGAATACTCCTCTTCACACAATGAACTTTAAAATTGAAAATGCAGAAAATATTTTGATGTTTAAATTAAACCTTGGCATTTTCTATTTCTTTTTTACCCTATGATTTTTTTTAGATGTCTTCATTTTATAAGAAAAACATATTTTCCCTTAACAAATGCACTGAATTTTGAGTTTGGTTGATCTCATGCATTCTTTTGTTGCTGTTGTTGTTAAACATTAATTAAAAACAAACAAAAAAATGGACATAAACAAAGCAGCCCACATATAAAAGCCTTTCTGGGGTGGGTCTCTGTTTATCTATATCTTGTGATAGTTAACTTTTGTGTTAAGTTGGCAGGCTATGATGCCCAAGTATTTGGCCAAATGCTCTACATGTTGCCATGAAGTTATTTGTGAATGTGATTAACGTTTACAATCAGTTGACTTTAAGTAAAGCAGATCACCCTCTGTAATGCATGCAGACCTCCTCCAATCAGTTGAAGGCTTTAAGAACAAAGCCTTCCCACAGAAGAAGGAATTGTCTCAAATTTCAACATAGAAATCCTGCCCAATTTTGAGTTTCCTGCATGCCAGCCTGTTGTATGAATTTTGGACTTGCGAATCTCCCACAATCCTATTAGCCAATTCCTTAAAATAAAACTCTATCTCTGACTATCTATCTAGGTACAAATCATGCATCTATGTATAATTTTCTATATCCCATTGGTTCTGTTTCTCTAGATAGTTCTGAGTAACATATATTTGCTAGATTTAGAGATTGTTTCCCCCAGAAAGGTCATAGGATCTAATGTTCTCAGACTTTTTCTACGAGTGCTGTCCTTAATTCTTGGCTGTGTTATGTCATGGCTGGTGAGTTGGGGAGTCCAGTGACCTGGTGTGAAGCTAACCCCACTGTTTACAACCTGTGAGGCCTGGTATAGGCAGCCTCTGCCTTTGGGCCTCAGTCCCCTTGTCTGTGGAGTAGGGGGTGGGGAGTGTGTGACAATAACACCTCACTTGGGATCCCTGGGAGGGTGAGGTGAGATGATGCATTAAATCCTCTGACAGGTAACATGAACCCGTAAAGAATAAACACTACCCATATAATCACTATGGCTCCTCCTCCTCTGATTCCCCGTCCTTCTCCTTCCATTGTAATTATTAATTGACTCAGACAGCATTTACAGAGCACTGCCTGGCTGCCAGGCCCTGTGCTGAGGAGCTGGTGATGGGAGATGAAAGTCAATGTCTTTACCCTTCAGGAGTTCAGAGTCAATTGAGAGGAGAAAGCTCTGTGAGCCACAAAACAAGATGGTATAAATCAAAGCTCTCCCAAGCCTTCAAGGCCCAACCCAAATCCTATCTTCTTCACAAAACCATTCCAGATCCTCCTATTGGAAATTAATCTCCTGACTCATGTCCCTGGGGCCTTTGGCTTGTATCTTTCCTACCGTCCTTACCACTATTTACCCTGAATTAGAGTGAGTTAGGCACATGTCATCCTCTCCCACTAGAATGTGAATTCCTGGGGACAGAAATATTTATGAAGGGCCTTTCTTTGACTTTGGATATCGTGTGAAAGACCAGCACAACACCATCAATAATTCCACCACACATTTTAGGATGATTTTATGGCAAAATAAGTAAAATTAAATATAACTTAAAAATTATTTGCATATTTTCATTCTCATAGCCAGCATCTTTTTTCATGTCCATTTTATAGATGCTGTGCAGGAGGCAGAGAGCTTACTATGACCTGCACAAGGTCACAGAACCAGTTAGCAGCAGGGCAAGTCCAGCACTTGGCCCATTTGTGCTCAGCAGTGTAGGGCTGGCACTTTCCCAATGTGGCTGCATTGCATATTCCTAGTCCCATTAAATTACCCTTAGTGAGCAATTCTGCATTCTGCTGAGCATAAGCAGTTTGGTTTTCTTGTCATGAGTGTACTTTAGTAAGTTTTCTCCCTGTTCAGACATAAAATGAAGCCAGATGAAACAAATTGCGCCAGGTTGGTTGTGACTCTTGTCCTGACAATTTTTAGGTTTGCAGACACTCCTTTGTAGCAATTTCCCTCAAAAAACCATGTGACTTAACTTCAGAGTGACTAGTGTTGGGTGTGCTGAACACTAATCTGTCCACTCTTCCTACCTGGAACTTCTCAAGGCCCTGTGACAACACTGAGAGACAGGCTCAGTTATTTGCTGTTGACAGATGTGGTTACTGAGGATTTGAGAAGTGGAATAGCTTATGTGCCCAACAAACACCATCACTGCCAGGATCCAAACTCACATCTATTCTGATGCCAAAGACTTTCCATTATGTTCACATTGGACTCCCTTCTCTACCTGGAAGGAACTGGGAAAGCAGGCCTGATGTATCTCTAGTGGCCAACTTCATTTGTATGATGGCGATTAGACCAGCTGCTCCCTTGGGAGACTGAGGTGGGAGGATTGCTTGAGATCAGGAGTTCAAGATCAGCCTGAGCAAAAGTAAGACCACATGGCTTCAAAAAATAGAAAAAAACTACCTGGGTGTTGTGTGGATACCTGTAGTCCCAGCTACTCAGGAGGCTCAAGGAAGAGGATTCCTTGGGCCCACGAGTTTGAAGTTGAAGTGAGCTATGATGACAACTCAGCACTCTAGCCTAGCCTGGATGACAGAGGACAGAGTGACAGCCTCTCAAAACTACCACCACCACCACCACAATACTATGAATTAAACTCATGATACAAACTAGAGGAGTAATATTCAGGGAGAATTAGACAGAATCACTAGATAATAACTACAGCCTAGAGATTCAGTTTTGAGATTATTACACACTGCTGTAAGGCTGAGTATATTTTCCTCTCTAAGTTGATATTTGAACACATTACTTGGCAGAAATCTCCACTGTGTTCTTCACTATAGCATCTGCTCCTGTATCCACACCTGACTGACAGGAGGACTGGCTAAAATCCTTCATCCTCACAACCTTAGGCCCTTGCTATAGCTGTGTTCCCCACTTGGAATGTCCTTTCCTTATGCCTATAAGGTCCTATCTCTCTTTCAAGATCCCACTGTATTGGGCACGTGGACTGGCTGAATTGAGTTGATGCAGATTTGTACTTTGGCAAGTCCAGCACTTCATGCAATGAACAGTAGCAGAAAAGTTACAGCAAAGGGTAACTAATGATGGGAGAGAAGGTAGGCAAGGGGATGAAGGCCAGGTTGCCCGAGGAATTTGAACTTGTTTTGTTAGGAAGCCATCAAGGTTTTGAGCAGAGAAATATGCAATATGATGTGACTTTTATTTTAGCAAAGTAAATCTAGTAGAAGAAGGTAAAAGTATTTAGACACTCCATAGACTCTCACAGAGTAGTCTAATTGCAAGATAATGAGGGTGTGACTCCAGGAAGTAGCTGAGAATTAGAGCAGAAGGAAAGACAGGAGTTACTATTTGAAAATGGGGGTAGACTCAGGTTATTTTCTAATGAGGTCCAACAAAATGTGGCACAACATATGGACTTTGGAACAAGGCAGTCTGGCCTATGAAGCTCAGCTCAGCCCCCTGCATGTATGTGACCTTGGGCAAGTCATGTAACCTCACTGAGGTTCAGGTGTTTACCTGAGATGTAGTAATATTACTGAGCACTCATAGACCTGTTGTGAGGACCTACAGAAACAATGAACACGTGAAGCTAGTCACAATGTAGATGATCAGTTAGTGATTGCCCCTATAAAAAGGGTGAAAATGCATCCTAGCCAAGACCTAGGTTAGAAGTGTGGTACTTTTGTCCCTTGTGAGATATTTGAACCAATGACCAGACCTCTGTAATCACAGTGATATGATAATAACAATAGCTGTTTCACAGGAGTGTTATAATGACTGCTAAATCAAACAAGATGAATGCAGGTGAAGTGGGTAGCTCATGGCGAGCACATAGGAAGGTGCCCTTTACTCAGGGTAATATCATTATTATTGGTGCCTTATGGATACTGCTGGTTGGCTGAACCAACTTCCATTTCTACCGCATTTTCTCTTTTCCTCTTATATTATGGAATCTCCAAATGCAATCTTTCCCAACCTCCTGTGTGGCTGACAATGACCACATGATGGAGTTCTGGCCAATAGCTCATGAGCACATGTCTGCTGGGGTTATTCTGAGACTGCTTATACTTTCATGACTAAAGAAAGGGACCCAGTCAGTGTGGCCTAATCCTATTCTTTTAATTACTTTTTAAGTTTTCCTTTTGCTTTGTTTATCCTTTTTTCTTCTTTGTTGTTTTTTCTTTTACTTTTTTTTTTAGATGTGTATTCATTTATTTTCCCACAACCCCCTTCTGTCCCTTACTCCTGCCTTAAGTTCAGGGATGAAATCTGAGGTTGGCACAGTCAACTCACAACCATGAAGAAAAGGCTGAGGGAATCACAAAGATGCCAGCTTAACCCTGGGGAGCTACCAGTCTATACCAGTGCCAATCACCATTATTCCAATCTCTTGTCCCTCTCTGTGCAAATCACCATGTGTGGGTTTTCTGCCTACTTCTAGCGGAAAGTAGCCCTGACTGAAATCAGAAGCAAGGGAAAGAGAGCACACAAAGGTCACAAGGTGGTTTTGAGTCACAATATTCCACTTAAAGTAAACCCCTCATGTTTTCCACGCAGGGCGTGTGTGTGTTTTCCTTCTTGCCGAGAACAACCTAACTGGAACTCTCTCTGGCCTCCATCTCTGAGTGGGTGATTTCTCCAAGGTTCAGCCTGGCCCCACCTCATCTACCAACCATCTCCGTCTTAGGTGTAGAACGGATTTCTCCTCTTTACATTTCTGTCTTCAGTACTTTATATTTCAAAAGAATATTCTCGACTGGCTATGTAGTTTGTTATTGGGGTTCATAACTTACTCTTTCTAGCAGAAACTAAGCTCCTTTACAGTTTCTTCATCTTTCAAATGAGGATGATGGTAGTAATAGGGATATTAGGAGGAATAATTGAGTTAATGTATGTAAAGTGCATAGAACAGTGTCTGGAATGCAGCACATTGTTAATATTATTACTATTGATATTATTTACTAAACTATTCTGTTTCCCACCATACAGTAGGACATTAACAAATATCAAATGAATAACTTTGCATGTCTACCTCTGATATGTTTAAAAAACTCCAAATGAAACTAATTTAAATACATATATACTTAAGAATATTAATGCTCATGAATAATTCACATTAACAAATATGTGTTTTTAAATTGATTTTCTTTGGAGGTTGCATTGAGAATTTCACAACAGCTCTTGAAGTAATTAGACCAGAAACAGGAATGACTTAAGTCAATTAGGAGATTCATTTGCTTTTCAACTCAACAGTTGTCTACACCCTGGCGGCTCTAGTTTAGCACCTAGAGAGGTCTACCCCCTGGGCCTCCAGCTTGAAAGTTGGCTCTTTCTTCTGACCTCAGAGACCCCTGCAGTCTGAGCCTAAACCCCAGCAGTGGCTTCACTTTCAACAACTTGCCAAGAGCCTGGGCTCTGCAATCAAAAGGCTTGGGTTCAGATTTTTGATCAGCAGCTTACTAGGGGTGTAATCCCTCTGGGCCTTAGTCCATCATGTGTGAAATGGAATAAGAGCATCGTCATACTAAGTTACTGTGATCCTTAACTGAGCTGATCCAAATTGACTGAGCAGCGCAGAGCTGAGCATGTGGTGCGTGATCAGTGATCAGTCGGTGTCAACTGTCCTGTCTTCCCCGGTTCACCCAGCACTCTGTCACACTGCCTCTTCCCTGGGCCTCCTCAACGTCCACAACCTTACCCCTGCTCTTCACACCACATAGTCTTTCTTCTC
The DNA here is from genome assembly GCA_963574655.1 of Perodicticus potto. NCBI lineage: Eukaryota > Metazoa > Chordata > Mammalia > Primates > Lorisidae > Perodicticus > Perodicticus potto. The sequence continues at coordinate 31,222 of CAUYRH010149008.1, forward strand.
ACTCTCCACTGGGCAACCTTCTGTTGATTCATCCAGACGCAGCACAGGCTGGTGTTCTTCCTTTCTCTCTTTGGGATTCCCCATGCCTTTCTCTTGCTCTCGCTCTTTTTCTTTGCTTCCATCCCATCTTCCCCTCCATCTTCCCCTCTCTCACTCCCTGCTCACTTCTCTCTGTCTCTCATCTTTTCTCCTGCTATTTCCCCTCTCTCTAATATAAAACAAGCTTATACTTTTATATTCTAAAAAAAAGACTCATCACAGATGATACCTAGTGAGGTATATAACGTGACATGATCAGGCACTCTCTGAGTTTATGATCTTTGGGAGAAAACACATAAAACAACAACATGATCACCAACAAGAACAACAGATAAACTTATGAGCTGAGCTAATCACTTATAGGACCCTTTTCCCAAGCACTCATATATCCTACTGGTCTGGGATATCTGACATGTCTCTCACTTTCCATTCAATCTAAGTGAGTTTGCTGCCAGCAAACTGGAATCTTATTCCCTTAAATTGAGGTGGAACATGAGCTTATTGCTGAGTCAGGGAGGGAACTAATAATTGTTATGTGCCTGGTATGTGCTGGCACTTAAGAATGCTTTATATGTTCTCATAGTTAATCCTACCACAACCCTATGAGGAAGATAGTGGTGTTCATTTTACACAGGCATGGAGATGCCATGTTATTGGCTTACAGTGGCTGATAAGCAGTGGCTCTGGGGCCGGAATTCAGGTCTCTCCAGTGAGTCTGTGTGTTTCTCTAGGTCTTTCTGGAGAGAAGATGGGGCAGTATGGAGTCAGTGGGGTGAATAGAAGATACAGTGAGGTGTTAGGGTAGGCAGGAAAGCGGGGCATTTTACCTTTCCCAATTTTAAGGGCTGATCCTAACTAAAACCCCAAGTAACGGGCATTTTATGTTTCCCAATCTTAAGGGCTGATCCTAACTAAAACCCTGTGTGTCGGTAATAGAAAAAAAAGTTTCTGTGCAGGCTCATTTTATTTTGAGCATGGGAATAACTATATTATGATGACACGGGAAAAAACAGGAATTTTGATCTTCTTCTGAATTCATATTGAATTAGACCTAGTATGATGGAAAGTCTGCTTTAGAATCAATCACTTTAATATTGGAATCCAGATTTCAAAACGGGAGCGATCAGACTTCAGGCTAGCGATTTGACCTTGTGGCGCCTCAGTTGCCTCATCCAGAAATGGGATTACTGATGTGTCAACTCAGACAACTCCAGTGATAGACTACAAAATGAGGTATGATTTCTCTCTTAAATGGGGACACTTGTGAAGTTTGTTGTCGGGGTGTAATTCTGTTAACAGTTACGCCAGACGACAGAGATAAACTGATCACCTGGAGCACACCACAATATTGCGCTGTATTTCACACCAGGCACGATGTATCCGAACCCTCCAGCATGGCACCTCTCTTCCAGCAAGGCCCCTGCAAGTGCTCCTCCTTGCTGGCATTTTAAGCACAATTCTCAAGTTAAGGTACTTTGCACCATTTAACATTTTCTGAACACATTGGACTCAGAGGCAGAAATGCCTCAGCCAGGTACTATTAGTCACCGATGGTTCATATTCTCAAGTCTGACAGACTAGTGAACATGTACAGACGAATCAGGGTGATGTGAGAGGCTTCTCAGTGTAGTTAGGAGAAGACAACTTAAGAGGATTTGTTCAAAGGGAAGAGGATGGAAGGAATATGCTGTAATCTATTTTAAAACAAACAGAAAACATACCAGCTTCAGATCAGAAGATGAGAGGGAGGATGTAAAGGAATAGAAAGGGACAAGTTAGAACAGTCCATTTATTAACTAGAATCTGCTCAGGAGCGAATGTGGAGAGCCCAAAACACTCCAGGGAGATGAGGCAACTTCAGCAACTGCTGAACAGTACCCTGGCAGATTGGAGGGGATGCAGGTCAAAATCCTAGGATTTTCTTCCTGAAAAGTAGGGGATACTTACTAGATGTTAGTTTCTTTCCTTTTACTTCCTTTGTGGTAAGGATTGGTAAAATAATCCTATGAGCTGCTGGGTGGAGTAGCAGATGACGATCCCTCATGTCGGCCTTGTAATTAGATCTCCCTTCTTCCTTTCTTTTTTTCCTTTCTTTCTTCTTTCCTGACCTCTTCTCTCCTTTTCTTTCTTAGCTATTTATTGATCCAGGAACTGAAGACATGGTGGTGAACAGACAGTGGCGTGATTTGTTAGGAAGACAGATGCTGAGCAGATAATGAACTACCAGTGTAGCAGGTGCCCGGAGATCTGCACCACGTCTCACCTCAGGCCCTTCATTTCTGGTGTTTGACGTGCCCAGGTGGCTGTCTGCAAAGCATCTCAAATACACATCCAGCACTGGGCTCTTGATCTTTCCCCCACGTCCAGCTTCCTGACGTCCCTGATAGAGTTGAAGGTACCACCCTGCACCTGGCCGACCCCAGCCAGAAGCAGCCTTGTGTTATTTCTAACTCCTTCATCTCCTCTATCCCATGTAGTTATTGATTCCCGTAGTTTTCCCTGATATCTTTTCCATCCACACACTTCTTTCCATCCTTACTGCCATTGCCCAGGTTCAGGCTTCTATGTGCATTTTCTCTTCTCAGGACTAATGGCATCACCTCCATTCTTCATCAGTCCCCAGCAATTCTTTCTACCTCATGACACCAGCCTAAACTCAATGCGCAGACCTGGTCATGTGTCCGCCCTGCTAAAATCAAAAAGGGCCTTTGAAGACTACCCATCTGTCCCCACTCTCAGCACCTCAGCCTTACAGGTAAGGCCCACCACACACAAACTTTTGAATGCTTTGTCAGCCTGTCTCCCTCTCCATTCCTAAGCAGTTAAGCCCGAGACAGCACAGAGGTCACACCCAAGCACGCAAGGAGCCTGCCGGATACGTGATATAACCCTCCAAAAGGTGCTCCCTGCACAGATGTACTTCATGTACTTCATGCTTGGACAAGTCAGGAATGGTAAATTCACAATCTAATGCCATCTTTGAATTGCTGTGGGGGTGATGACATTGTATTCATTAATGTCTATTTGCTTAGGAATTCTGCTAGGCACTTACAATGCACCATCTCCACTTTTACTATGAAGAAATGACTTTTTGTAATTTCCGATCAAAACTGTATCTCCAGCATCTATAGCAAAGCCTTGCACATGATATTTGTCAAATAAATAAATTCATAAAATCCCATATTATGAATATAAAAACTGAGACACAGAGAGTTTGGAAACTTGTCCAAAATATGGGTAGTAGCACAAGGCATTGAAACAGAATCTTGGGGGAGAATGTGCTTTGGGTTTTCATAGAGACCTACAGAAACCTCATGGGAGAAATTTGAGGAGTGTGGATTTTGATGATTAAGTTTTAAGTTGTATTACAGATGAATGTGTGTGTGCGTGCATGTGTGTGTTTAAGTGGGGAGCGACAGGGAAGGAAAAGGGGAGGGACGGGTCTCTGAGTTGGGATAACAATCATAGCTCTGGAAAATGCATCATAGATTGAAGGAATGTAGAGCTCCCTTTCCCCTCTGTAGCCACACCTCCCCCACAACATCATCATCATCAACAATGTCATCATCATCATCAACAATGAAAAGACAAAACACAGGAGGAGACCCCAAGCCTGTGTTCAGCACGCTTTATTAGAATAAGAGAGACTTATTTGCTAAAGTCCTCAGTGACAAGGAGAGAGTAGCTCTTGCAACATTTCCACCCAGACACCCTCCACCCCTCTTCCAGCCATATCTATCATCTATTTACCCATTTGAGTAATGGGAAGAATGAGCAGGTTCATAATCAATCTCACTTTCCATGAATGCGTGGAGTTAACAATCATTTGCATCTCCACAATGGTCCAGCCGTCCCTTATCCCATCCATCAATTTGAATGGTAAATTGGCTGCCCAGTTTCCATCTGATCTTTAATTGAATAACTGCATGACATCAAAACAAATTTGTAGTTTGGCCTACAGCTTGTATTGCAGGGGCTTTGCTTCTTTATTAAAGTGTTTGCCATTTTAAATTTATCCACAGGTAGTGTGGAGAAGGAGAGAGGTAAGTGGGGGTGGGAAGAGGTAGAAATGAAGGTGTTGGATCTATAGACACACACACCGCTAATAAAAATGGAAAAAAATAAAATTCTTTCACTTGGGGCCACAGGCAATAAATGTTCCTTGGGGGCCAAAAGAGTAGAGCCTTTAATACTCAGAGATTTGCAACTGGAAGATAAGTTCGCAAAATGTGACTGACAGTTACCAGATTATCTCCTTAATCACACCTTCATTTCTATTAAGCAGGGCTTATGGTTCCAGCAGGTTTCAAACATGTGTTAATACTCAATATCCCATGGAAGAATCAAAGGCGGTGGTGACTGGAGCTCTGTGGAGGTAGAAACATTCCAGTAGAGGGGTGGAAAAACCAGAGTGGAGACAAAACAGTTTCAGAGGCCTCATCTCCCCTACTGGCTCAAATGATCAGGAGCATCACAGAAAGATGATAGAAATGTGTTTAAGTGAGGGGGAGGGCATAAAAATCAACAACCCTTGCAGAAATTCATTGTTCTTCTGTCTCAACAAAATCTTGGGGTTCTAAAAGTCAGTTATTCAAAGGACTACTTTTCATAAGGACAGAATTTACATTTATTATGTCATTTTTATTATATCATTTTATTGTGAGTGTTTTTTCCTTTCACTTCAAATATCTAGCAACTTCAAATAATTAACCTGCTTTGTAAACCCTCTGAAAGGGGTGAAAATGACCAGAGGCTGGGTCTTTGTGTTTTAAACTAGAGCCAACAATCAGACCCAAAGTCCCCAAGGAGTTGCTGGAACCTCTTTCTAGGAGTTACAAAGGAAAGGTAAAGGGAAATACACCCCATCTGAGAGTCCGTACTAGGCACTGCAAGTATTGACTTGGTTGATCTGCACCGTGAACTAGGTGTTATTATCCCATGTTGATGATGAGTAAAATGAGCATCAGGGAGGTTCATTAACTCGCTTGGGGAATCCTATTGAGGAAATAATGGAGCCATAATTTGAACCTGGATCCTCCCTCATTAGCCAGTTACGTGAATGGAGCAAAATATAGGAGTTGCTGCTGGAGATTTTCTCTTTAACTCCTATTTTAAAAGTTTCCCATTTCTCCTTCCCCTTTTTCTCTTCCTCCTCCTATTCTTTCTCTTTCTCCACCTCCTTCTTCTTGTTCGTATTTACTTTTAAAATTTTCTTCTGATTTTCTTCCCCTGGCTTTTCCAGATCCATCTCCTGCTATTCTCCTCTGAGATATGTGTTCCACAGAAACACTCCCCTTGCCCATTGGCTTTGAGTTGCATTTGGCCACTGGGAGGCGCCAGCAGTGGATCACAGGGAGGGTGATGGGGCTGAAAGTATTAACTTTCAGGCATCCTCCCTGCTGGGTCACTGTGATGGCTGCTCACTTTCTGTTGTGTGGTGTTTTCTGTATTAACTCTCTCCCAATTCCAGCATCTCAACTGTTCTCAAATCCAAAGGCATCTCAAGATTCCTTTACAATTTTTAAATTGTTGGGAACCTCCAAAGAGCTTTTGTTTAATTCTCTTGATGTTTACTGAGAGATTCGGAAACATCAACATAAATTCCATGTTCCATCAGAGCAATGACACCATTGCAAATGATGTAGCCTCTGGAAAACCCTGCTGGGCACTCAAGAGACAATGAGAGTGAAGAAAGTAAATAATGTCTTAGAATGATTGAAACATAGTTTTGGCCTCATGGACCCCCAGTGGAGTCTCCGGACTGCCCCCCCCCCAACAGGTTCCCACTTGCCTAACTGTTACTTCAGGCTTCCTCTGGGGAACTGTCTCAGCTGTTTCAGGATCCTGCCCCTCTGCCTTAACCTCTCTAACTATTCCCTTTATTCAACCGTTCTACATTTCTTCATTTGAGTGTGGTATCTTTTTCCCCCATATAGCCGTCCTCTGACTGAGGTAGGGCCAGGATTTTAACTTGGAGGAAGGATGGGGGCCAGAAGCAGCTTGGGAAAGCCAGGAACAAAGGAAAACACTCCTTCTATTATCGATGACCTTTATCCTGTGGACTTTAATCATCTTTTAAGTTGTATAGGCAGCCCTCCACCTCATGGCCTTCACAACTATAGACAGAAAATATTAGGGGAAAAAAGGATGGGTTGTGCCTGTATTGAATATATATGGACTTTTTTCTTGTCATTATTCTCTAAATTATACAGTATAACAAATTATTTACATAGTGTTTACATTGTATTAGATATTATAAGTAAGCTAGAGATTATTTAAAATACACAGGAGGAAATGTATAGGTTATATGCAAATACTATAGTGTTCTCTATGAGGGAGTTGAGCATCTTCAGACTTTGGTATCTGTGGGCAGGGGGTGGTAGTGGTCCTGGAACTAGTCCCCACAAATACAGAGGGATGATTGTATTTATCATTTCTTCACCAATCAAATGTAGTGTCTAGAATCAGAGAGAGAACTGTTTTCCTGTCCCTGAACTTGGGCAGAACATACGAGATCTGTTTCTTTTTAAGGGGTAAACAAATTACAACATCTTAAGAGAAGGTCAGGTGAGGGTCTCGAAATCAGCTTCATCAGGGAGAGTTGAAAGAATAGTTTCTAGCTGGCGAGGTGGCACACACCGTAATCCTAGCACTCTGGGAGGCTTGAGTTCACAAGTTTGAGACCAGCTTGAGCTAGCCCATCTGTACTAAAAATAGAAAAACTGAGGCAAGAGAATCGCTTGATCCCACCAGTTGGAGGTTGCTGTGAGCTATGATGACGCCATGGCATGCTCCCCAAGGCAACAACTTGAGACACTGTCTCAAAAAAAAAAAAAAAGAAAGAAAGAAAGAAAGAATAGTTTCTCTCAGGGGAACTTGGTCATTTTCTCTTCTTCAGCTATCCTTTCTTGTTCCAGGACAGAGTTCTTTGTTCCTTCTTCTAGGCCCACATGAATTTGGGTCAGATTTCAGTTGTATCATATCACTGTATATTGCCATTATTTTCACATTTATCCCCTTCTAGACTGCTAGATCCTCAGGACAGTTTCAATTACAAAAGCAGTCTCATCTTTGATGTACCATAAATTTGTTGAAGGAAGGAATGTAGAGGACACTCTTTTGAAATGCCATTTTGTTTGCCCATAGTGAACTGGAGACAGTTACTGCTTTACCTGCAAAGACAACATTTTATAAATCACTCAGGAAGGCATTCAATATGGCAGCAGCAGAAGGAAAGGAAGCCCCAGAAATTATTATACAGCTGTTGTGATATTTGGGGATAAATTAGATTTGAAATTAAATGTGTACATCTCACTCCCAGCCCCACCCTTGACCAGCTGAGCTGCCTTTTGTAAGTCAGTTCCTTTTTCTGAGGCTCATTTCCTCAGAGTATGAGGACAGACTACTAGAATGGATTCCAACTCGTGTAGATGGTTCTTTATCTCAGGGTGTCATTGCAAGGGGTTTGGTGATTCACCTAAAAAATTAGTGTCTGTATCCTTGTACGGTTTCATATATATGGAGATGAGATTATAACTGATAAAATATAAGATTCTCAGTACAGTCTTGAATTATTGTATCCATTTTGCTTTTTCTTTCTAATCAAGAGACAATAAAATTATCTGGTGCAGTAGGGTCCACAAAGTACTCTGACATTACAAGTAGCTCTTGTTCTTAAGAAAATTGGAAAAGTCTTGGTTTTGACTTTGAAGCCTGTGACTCTAACACAGAGAGTAAGGACAGGGTGTTTAATCCCACCTAGAGACAGGAAGAGCTTTGCTAACCATAGTATTGGAAATACCCAGCAAAAACCAATGAGCATGTTCTCTAGTTTTCTAATTTACTTCTTTCTCCAAGAATGTCTATGACATAAAAACAAGGTCCCATACTATGAGAAGAGTGTGAAGATAATTTAAAGAGAGTAGAAGCAATTGTTTTTCTTAATAAATACTGAGAAAACATTACTTGCTCTCACTTTTGGATAAAAGCTCCTACTCTCATCACTCAAAAATATTTTAGAAAGTTTTTCCCTTTAATAGAGGAGGCATATTTGGGAGAAAATTAAAGCTAATGAACAATAATCTTTAGGAGCCACTAAATAGTTTAAAAGAAATTTGTCAGTTTTAAGGGATAGTTGTTAAAGCCCAATTAAAGAACTCAGTAATAACTGAATGGGAAATGCCAATTCGTGGAACTAATGAACTAAAAAGAAATGCTTTAAATTTTTTCCAGTATTTACTTTTGTATTTTTCTACCTACTAAAATAATACATATCCATTATAAAATTTGAAAAATACAGAAAAGTTTAAAAGAATATATAAATTATTAATCCACATGCAGTATTTTATGATTTTGAAATTTATAATTGTTTTGTATCATACTGTTTGATAACTTGATTACTCTTAAATTTTTTTATTATGTAATATTAAATACTAGGTTGTAGGGATTATAGATAAGGTATATGTAAATTATAAAAGATGATGAAAAAATTTTAAATATTGTAATCTTATAATAGTGCTTTCTTACTGTAAGATTTTTTTAAATCGTTTTTTGGCTAATTATATCCTTATAAGATTTACCCATTATTTATAGCTATATTTTTAAAATGACACTGCTATATAATATTCCATTGTGCAAATGTACTATATTTTGATCTAGCCTCCTGTTGATGAACTGCGGAGTTATTTCAAGTTTCCTTTTTTACTATAAAAAGAATCTGCAATGAAAATTCTTTTATTTTTTAAGACAGAGTCTCACTCTGTGCCTCTGGATAGAGTGCCTTGGCATCCTAGCTCACAGCAGCCTCTTTTGGGCACCAGAGATCCTCTTGCCTCAGCCTTCCCAGTGACGGGGCTTACAGGCACCTACTGCAATGCTGGGCTATTTTTCATACAGATGGAGTCCTGTTCTTGCTCAGGCTAGTCTCAAACTCCTGAGCTCAAGGGATCCACCTGCCTCGGTTTTCCAGGGTGCTAGGATTACAGGCAGGAGCCACTGCACCTGACTCTTCATTGGACATTTCTATTTGCTTCTCTGTGACATACCCCTTCAAAGATTTGTCCATTAGTCTGTTGTTCTGATTGATTTTTCTCTTATTGTCATGTTGCTGACATTATTGATTATTGATAAAGGGAAATTCTTTTATTATTATAACATTTATGGCTGTCATCTTAATTGACCAGCCAGAAGCTATTTCTAACCTTTTCCTCTGTTGCTGCCTCATAGTATTGAGGTTTCAAAGTCAAATAATTATTTTCCTAGATTCTCTAGAAAGTAGGTGTGGCCATATTACACATTCCTGGGGCCATGGCATGGAAGCTTACTTGTCTGTGGATGTATGAGATAACTTTTGCTTTCCTGATAAAACTCTACAGATGCCACTGTCACAACCCTGTGCCATCCTTGGTAAACCCTAACTCAGAGGCAGATGCAGTGCTGGGAGATACAACAGCCACACGATGGGCATGAGGAAAAGGCTAAGGAGGTTATGGAAATTCTGGCCTTTATAATTCTTATACTCATCCATCTCCAAACTTCCAGTGATGTGATTTTTAAAAATATCTGGTTTGCTTAAAGATCATAATCTAATTTGCTGTTAATTAGAGCAGAATGCAGTCCTGACTGATATAGCATCTTATCCACTAAATCTTCCAAATAGAATCTCACATCAGCAGTGTCCAAAAGGTAGTGAAGAAACTCCATGAGTAATTGTATGAATTCAGAACACAAAATTTATAACATGGCTATGTTTATCTGGCCACACTCCCTTTCCTTTAATCCTCATAAATAAGAGCCAAATGCTTCGTGTTCATTTTGCTTCATTGAATTGCCCCTTCACCATTTCCAAGAAGGTATGAAATTCTGTCCAACTTCATGGCCTTCAAGCATCCTATTTCTTTTGCCTGGATTACCTTTCTCGTAACTTTCATTTCCTTTTTAAATTAATCCCACTTGTTATTATCTATTCATAAAAGCAGATCACAATTTGTTTTCTCAACTAGGCATTGAGTTCTAGCAGAGAGTGCTGTACATCAGTTTCATTCTTAATTTTATGCACAGTACAGCCTAGCACAGCACTTGGGAGACAGCAGGCACTCGCACATATTTTGATGGATGAACAGATGAATATCCTGTATGTTAACCAAGTGTCAAACAAAGCTGACCCTTAGTTTCTCTCTCACTTCCTAAGCCTCAGATTTCTTGCCTTTGGGATGAGATAACAATTCCTACTTCTCAATGTGGTTTGAGAAATCTTAATTCCTACTTCTCAATGTGGTTTGAGAATTAAACGTGATCTCTGAGTATATGGCTTGGAATGTGGTTTGGGTCAGTTGGCTCTGATGAGGGAAATCTTCCTTCCTGAATTAGCAATTTTTCTTCCCAACTTTGGTTCTTCAGACTTTAAAAGTAATACTTAGTGTAATTATTATTAGTGATAATTATTCTTTAATTTAACATTTGTTGCACACTTGCTTGTGTGCCTTATAGGCCAAACACTTTATATATATTATTTATTTTTATTGAGATAGGCTCTGTTGTTATCCCTTTTTTATAGGTGAGAAAACTGAGGCTCAACAAAGCAAAGAATGAGCCTCTTGGGGCACTCGGCTATGACTTGGTCGAGTAGCTATTTATTTGGAATGTGGTTTGGGTTAGTTGTCTCTGATGATGGTTGAGCAGTAGCTATCTAACCAGAGAGTCTTCCATTTACTGGAAATGTTATCTGTACTTGCTTCATTTTATTCTTTCCCTGAAAAAAAAAATGGCAAAGCAAAATAAAACATGCTGATACCAGATTTTTATTTTTATTTTTTTTAGAAAAGCAACTTCCAAAGGAGTTGCTCTGAGGTCAGTACAGATTTTCATTCCAATCTTCTCTCCTGACAGATCCAGAGTCTGAAATGAAAACTGATGCTCAAGCTGGTGACCCTTGTCACATGCTACTCTGCACATACTTCTAACCACACCAGAGGACCGTTTCCTGGACATACCCTCACGGACCCTCGCCTTTGCTTCCTACAATTCCTGCACATCCGTGCCCCCTTTAAAGAAACTGGCCAACTCATTTTGCATTTCTGTATTAAATTGACTTTTTCATTTACGCCCCCCCAGCCAAGACATATCCACATCTATGAGCTTCCAAATTGTCTAGATATAATGATGGCAGCATTTTCATTTTGTGGCTTACTCTGGCTGGTGGATAAAGTACAGACTTTAGAGATAAAAATATCTGGGCATAAATCTCAACTCTGCCACAGAAAACTCACACATTCTGGTGCAATTTATCTAAACATGAGCTTTAATTTTCTTTTTTAAAAATGACCATGCCATTACTCACCTGTTAGGGCTGCTGTGGGGACTAAGGCAGGAACATGCAAAGTACCCAGCGCAGCGTCTGGCACACAGTCAGTCAGCAGCTGCCTTGTATCTGCATTCAGGTCCTCAGCTCAAATACGATCTCTTAAGAATGGCCCCTATTTAATATCCCGCCTCTCCTTGACACTCTGTTCTTTATTCTCCGGACCTAGGCTGTGGTGTTACAAATTACAACTCTACCACGTATTAGCTTGTATAAGTTTGGGCAATTTACTTGACTCTCTTGCCTGACTTTCCTTATATGTTACAAAAAAAGGGCTGAACAGTAATAATTAACCCACAGGCATGTTATAGCTATCACAGAAACCTTAGAGCAGCACCAGGCATAGAATAAATCCTGGCTGCTGCTGTGTGGTTGGCTCCTCCATCCCCAGGGTCTGCATTAGTGTCTGACTCACGTAGGCTTCATTTCACGTGTGCTGAATGGATGGCTGTATACGGTGTGTACTCCTGCCTGGAGTACCTGGCTCTCCCTAGAGTGTGACCTCTCTAAGGGCAGGAGAAGGGCATAATTATTATGTGGCCAGCACAGGTTCTGGCACCAGGCAGCACTTAGTCAGTTTTATAGAAAGGAAGAGACATTTTTCAGGGATGTGCTCCTGCTGTGTGATCCCTGGAAATGAGCTCATCAGCATCAGCTGGCAGAACACTCAGTGACCTGCCCACCACCCACCACTCAGCAGCCTCTTGCCACCACTTACTCAAGTTCACTTAGCAGAGGATGACCCAGGGACAGAAAGTTACTTCCTCTCTGGCATGACAAAGACCCAGACTATTGTGTTTCCTGACTGGGTACAAGATTTACCTTGTTCTGCTGGCAGACTCACTAGCCGATGCCCTGTTTGGCTGGTAATGAGAGGACTCTTTTTCTCTTTTGTGGGTCTAATTCCCTGAATCAATATTTGTTCCCATCTCCCTCTGTTTACAGACAGAGACTGCTAAGCTGACATGATACACATACCTCTAAAATAAGAAGACAGGGCCATGATGAGGGGTCGGGCAAAGAGCAGGAGGGGCCCATCCTGATGGCATCTCAGCAGATCAGTGACTTTGCCTTTTAGTGACACCAGCCACTTTGGGGGTGATTTATTTAACCTCTTTGCAAGCTTCCAGAAAGAGGGGGTGAGGGATGAATGGGGGACATTTCCAATTAAAATTCAGCCTCACCCACAAAGAGAAATAGGCCATGGCCGGCTCACAGAGAGGCACTGACAAAAAGAGGCCCTGGCACCAGGAGCCCACATTGCTTGAATGTTCTTTTCTTCCAAAACAAGAACCTCCCCAAACCATTGAGTTGTATTGTTCACGTCTGGGTTTATAAATTGTGTGCTCCTCTCCTATAGTGCCCGCAGCACAATCACTTTAGCTGGCTTTCCATCCTCCCCTTTCATCTCAGCAGGATGCAGACGATTCTTGTCCGTTCCCATCACTGAGTTTTCTTCCTATTGCCAGATGCAGGGTCTGCATGTAGCCTGCAGGCAGGTTTTGAGTCTGCTGTAGACAGATGCCATCTCATAACACATTCACTCTTTATGCCAGCAGAAGAGTCTTTCCCCGTGTCCTCTTCTGGATGATCACTTTTTAGGTCAGAGGAGAAAAGAGAGGGAGAGGGAGAGAGAGCAAGGAAGCCAAAAGAGTACCAGATTTGAAAATCTGAACTTTTTAAGCCACATGCGATGAGAGGCCACTTGATAGAATGTCAGACCCTACTTTGCTTGTGTGTCCTTGAAAGTGGGCATGAAATCTGAAGCATAAGGGTGTCAATCTAAAGCTTATAGCATAAGGGCATTTTCTTAACAGCTAGGAGTCATTAAAACTCACTCATTTCTCCCTTCTCTTAGATATAACATGTTGTACGTGATCTTTAATTTGGTTCTGCTCTTGTGCATCTGAACTCATAGCGGGCAGGTTTCTGTCTAAAATTGGCCGACTGAAGCCAGAGTTGATTTTTTGGACAGGGTATAATTTGTTGGCCTTGACTTATAATAAGGTAACAGGACCTAGTTTTCCTTTCTGTAGCTGTAACATTAGGTCTCGTGGTGACCATCCTGTTGTTCTAATCACAGACGAGGAAGGGGACACTGGTGCTGCCCAGGAGGCAGCGCGTCCATGTTCACAGAATGCTCTTCATTATGGAAGGGCAGCAGGGCTACGGTAGGCAAGCTGCAGTTCCAAAAAACCAAGATATTTATGTAGTAGAGAGCCACGGATTTTGTAAACAAGGGAAGATTTGAATCCAGTTTGCTGATTCTGAAACTCTTCCCATAATTTTGGGGAGTACAAAAAAGATGCCATTTTAAAGGTCAATGCTAAAAACTATCAGCATCATTATGAGCTAGAGACTGAGAATGGGAGAAGTAGGATTCAGAATAAGTCCCATTATTATCTAGTACAGAAATTTACTTGCCCTTGAGTTTTAATGCTTAGCAATTCTTTCATCATTGCTAACCCTAAACCACACAAGCTCAGCTCTCCTACTGTGACAGTAGGGGCAGACTGAAAATCACGGGCTTCAGAATCTTAGAGACCCCTCTTCTGCACAAATTTGGGTACTTTCATCATACCCTGTATAACTTCGTTTCACTTATAAAATGAAGATAGTGTTGCTCACATAACACTAACTTGTAGGATTATTGTGATGTCGAAATAGATATATACAGGCAGTCTATGAAGTTCATGGACTTTTAAATTGCATACGAACTTTATGGCAACCCTGTATTAAATTATTAGCGCAATCTGACATGTAATGAATACTTAGACCATTAGTTCTAAACTGGTGGCAGTGTTGACCCCCAGAGAACATCTGTCAATATTTGATACATTATCACAACTAGGGGGGATAGGAGTAGATGCTACTAGCATCTAATGGGTAGATGTCAGGGTAAATATCCTATAAGCCACAGGGACAGCCCTTTACAACAAGGAATTATCTGTGTCCAAATGTCAACAGCACTATGGCTGAGAAACCCTGAATGTATAAATAGTAGCCATTATGTGTCAGGCATTTTCCTATATATATCTGCTCTCTTTCAATTCTACAGGTTCCAAAATATGCATGCTAAACTTTTAGGCCAACAATAACAGCAAAATATTCTTATTAATAAAAAGCTTCCATATATGATTTCATTTACCTTTCAGAACAACCTGTTTGTGAGAATTATTGATAGTCTTCTACAGTTGGAAAAAAAGGCTCAGAGGCCTGGGACCACTCAGCTGCCTGTGTAGACCAGCACTCTCCTGGTTTCTCCGTGCTTGTGCACATCCACATGCTCCCGGTGTGTTTAGACAACATGGAAGCTCAGCGTTGGTACTCGGAGCAATCTGCTCATCTGTGAAATGGGATAAATCATGCTGATCTAGGGAGACAATTATTGTGAGGATGATGTGGAATGGTGCAGGCAGTAGGCGCTCCCCAGTCAGAGCTCTATCAATGTCCCCACTGTGTCTTGATGATTGGCAATGAACAGTCCTCAGTGTCCCCATTTCTAAGCCCCTCAAGGCCACACCAGGCCTGCTGTGCTGCTGTCAGGTCCCCCTCCCTAGAAGCCTCTAGCTTCACCAAGCCCGACAATCCACAGCTGCTCTGCTCACTGAGTGACACCACCTGTCAGGCATCACCCTGTGCTTGTCACCAAGACTTTGCAGGAGCCATCAGTCCTGGCATCCAGTTCCCTGGGGCTGATACCTTGATAACTGTGTCACCTCTCTCTCATTACCTATCTGGAGGGTCACCTTTCTGACAGACAGCTTTGAAAATTCTTTATTAATTTTTTTTTAGTAGAAAAGACAGATTACTTTATAGTTCTGACATGCTCCATTTATTATGACATGAAGCAATGTTCTTGTTGCTTTTGCTTGGGGACTTTTAACTGCTGACTTTGGTTCTCATGGTATGTCACTATAATGCATTAGTCATTAGGTCAGACCTTCCATGACCTTTACATGTTCATTCATTCATTCTTTCACTCAGCTAGACATTTGAATATCTACTGTGAACCTGTCAGTCTGCTAGGCATTTAGCAGATTACAAAACAAAACACCAAACCCAAAATATTGGCACTCAGCCCTTCATCTGAGGACACTCCAGTCTAATAGGCAATGCAAGAGTGTAAGAAAAGATAAAATTTTTAAATGGCAAATGAAACAAAAAATGTATATATTGTACCTAATTAAGTAAGCTTTGGCAGGAGAGAACCAGAATTGGTAGTGGGTCTGCCCAGCCAGACGTGTTGTTCTTTCCAGGTGGGACAGGGAGGGTGACAGCAGAGACTGAAGACTGGACTTGTTGGAACATATTGTGATCTACGGGCAGGGGTTGGAAGCAGAACTGACCACACACACCTGAAACAAGCTGGGGAGGCTCCATTTTGGAAGAAGACCTGGATACCAGAGTTTTTGGGACTGAGTGAGTTTGAATGATCCTGATATATATTTGATGGCTAGTATCTCAAAGGCAACACTAAACATTAAAAGCTATGAGCAGAGAGCTTTAGAAAAGACAGTTATTTACTCTGCCAGGGAAGGTGGGTGTCCCTCAGGAGAGGTGCTATTTGTTTTTATTTATTTATTTATTTATTTATTTATTTTTATTAAATCATAGCTGTGTGCATTAATGCAATCATGGGGTATAATGTGCTAGTTTCATATACAATCTGAAATACTTTCATCAAACTGGTTAACATAGCTTTCATAGCATTTTCTTAGTTGTTGTGTTAAGACATTAATATTCTGCATTTAGTAAGTTTCACCTGTACCCTTCTAAGATGCACCATAAGTGTGATCCCACCGATTACCCTCCCTCCACCCATCCTCCCCCTCCCCTCCCTTGTCCCTTTCCCCATATTCTTGTACTATAGAGAGGTGCTATTTGAACAGGGCATTAGGTGTCCTCAGAGAGGCTCACTATGTGGGAAGGGGAAGTGGGGTGTCTGAGCAGAACACAGGTGAACAGGATGTGTTCTGAGAAGAATGAGGGTGTGATTAGAACAGAGTATGGGGAGGCCAGGTGGGAAGCAAAGCAGAAGGGCCCTTGGGAGCCATCTGAATGCCCGGCTGTGGAGCTGGTCCCCTCCTGCAGTGCTGGTTGTGCTCATGGTTGGTCTATGGAGAGCAGTGGCATGGCAGGACCTGCATTGTAGCCACAGCTCTCTGGGGGTAGCCGGGGTTTGCAGGAGGATGAACTGAGAGCTCAGAGACACAAGGCAAAGAGATGGGTCAGGCCCTCCTGCAACCACCTTCTGGTTTCAACTCTCAGGTTTCAGTGCAGTCTGAGAGCACAGCACTCCCTTCCAGAGGCCAGGAAAACCAATTCTTCCATTTAGAGGACCTGGCACATATTTGCTAAAGGAAGCAAGCAAGCACAGGGTAAAGGCCAAACATCAGTGAGTTTTTTATTTTTTTTTATTTTAAAAGGCAAAACTAAAACATGTTAAATATTCCCTCACTCAATAGAATATGAAGTGCACATATTTTGTGGAATAAATGTACAGGGACATCAGAAACAATGAAGTGTGGAATAGGGGTGAGGGGCTTTCCTGATGGAAGCCTCCGCTGTCAGCCCAGAGCCACTCTCACTCTCACGCACCTGCCACATGTGGAGTTAGTGGTTTGCCTCATCCTCTTTGAGAGACCCATAACTCCTATTTCCTGAGCACCTGCTATGCTTTATCGCATAGGGTGATCAGGGTACCACATATCTCATCCCAGTTAATTGTTATCGCAACTGCAATGTAGGCTTTATCAGGCCTGGGGCTCAGAGACTTGAGGGATTGGCCCAAGGTCCCAGAGCAGTGAGCAGAAATGAGATTTGAACCACAGTCTGCCCAGCTCTCAAGGCCTCTGCTGTACTGCATCCCAGTATGATGTTTCCATCATTGTAGGATGAGAAGTGCCTGATAGCTGTTAATACCACCTCCCTTTCTGGACTACAGTTCTGTGTCTTTAAAACACTGATGTGGACAGAAAAATGAAGATTGGGGGTGAGGATGGAATGATAGGAGAAAGGAAAGGAGATAAAATCTCTACTACCAACTTTCGCTTTTTTAAATTTATCTTTTTGGGATCTGAGATAACTCTTTGGTAAAATAAAATAGATGAACTAAATCATATGCAAAGTGTAGTGTGCCTTTATGTTCCCAGGAGTCTATGCTGTGAGCAGAACTTTTTTATGTAGTAGAAATCAAGCTTGTGAAATGTAATGGTTTTCAAACTAGTCTAAAAATAAAACAAGGAATTACTGAGCATTCAGTTTTAGAAGAGAATGAAAATGTTATAAACCTTGTAGAATTCCCAGATTTAGCAAATAAAACTACAGGGCCTTCAGTTAAATTGAAATCACAGACAGCCAACAAATGTTTCCTTAGTATATGATATATGCTATGCAATATTTGGTACATGGCTATAGTAAAAATTAGTCATTGTTTATGCAAGATTGAAATTTAACTGGGCATCCTGACTATTCTCTGGCAACCCTAAAACACTGACAAAATAAAAATAATAGCACTGCTGATTAAAGTCAGAGGGAAATGTGGAGCAAGGCGTAGGGGAGCTAGTTTGTCGTGTCATGGATTGGAAAACCAATCAATTCTGTCTCAAATGAGAATAAAAGAAATGACTTTTTAAGTTTATCATTTGTAATTATAAAATTAAACACTAGTGGAACTGAACAGGAAAATAGGGTAAGAGCAATAAAAACTCTAGAAGGGTGGGAGGACAGGAGGAAGGTAATACAAATATCCCAAACTCATCTTTTAAAGACAGGAGCCTTAGACATAGTCTGCAGTCAATGAGTTATGAAGTACATATAAAAGCACGAAGAAATTATTTAGCATCATGATGGCAATTACCAAAGAACTAAAACCAAACAACTAAAAATGGTTTGCTCTGGGCAGTGGGGCTTCAAAAATAGGTAAAGAGAATAAAACTTTTATTCTACCCTCATTAGATTTTTAAATTTTATGCCATGTGTATAATTAGACTAAAAATAAAATTATATTAATCATTGGTACTGCCAACCATCATTCAAAAAATTGTAAGATTTCTGCTCATGGATATGTTCAGGTTCTCAATCTCAGGCTTATTTTGTCTCTATCAACTTCATTTGGGTATAAAAATATTAACAATCATATTTGTAATATAAACTCAAAGAATACACAAACATTTGCCATGTATGACAAAAATATTTCCATGTGTTCTAGTACAAGAAATCAAAAAACCTTCAGATAAATAGACACGATTCATTTGATTTAAAACAAATATTTGAGAGGCATTCTCCTAACATGCCTTTAATTGTGAGTTGCTATGCCTTACCCTTAACACATACTTGCAAATGAAGTATGGTTTCATAGCAGAAATTAAAGTACTATCCACAGCAATGTTTAGTTAATTTTCTCAGGGTTTGATTAATCCATCTTAGAAATATATGGATTTCACTGGACACTGCCATTCATTTGGAAAGGAGGGATGATAGTCCAGAAAAAGTCAAGCCCTATGAAGTCACTTCATGCTGAGGCCTGATCTTGTGAATGAGTGTGTGTGTGTACAGGCATGTATGCACACCCATGTGAGGTTGCTTGACTAATATATGGGTTGAACTATAAAGAAGTCCTGATTCCAAGCTGAAGTCCCATTAGAAGGCTTAAGAATTATAAAGCCTTACAGCTGTAGTGATGAATGGTGCTTCCACCCAAACATTACTAATGCACCCAGTATCCCACAAACCCTGTCATCTTCCTTCAGACCCAACTTTATGGTCCTTGAACTCTGCTGCCCTCAACAGCTCATTGTAGTTCTTTAATATAAGCTTGATAATGTGTTAAAGATGTTTAACACATGATATTTATAATGGCAGTAAAGGTCCTTGCCAAGCTTGCTGGGTCTCCCAGGGTGGAGATCAATAGCTAAACCTCATGCCTGGGCCGTGCTGCACAGAGACTTTGCAGGGGGACCCACAGCAACTACCCTTCTGTCCAGCTTTTCCTCTCACTTTGCCCTGCCATGAAATGAAATCCTTCCTACATGGCCTGGCAAAAAGGCCATCTCTTCCAGAGGATCTTCTGTGTCTCCCAATAGACACTTCTCCCAGAAGTATCATCAAGGACTGATACTTCCCTCTCAGCAACTTCAACTACCACCACCATTTCCATCATTTATTTAGTACCTAGTATGGGTTTATTAGGAGTTTTACAATTATCACCTTATTCTATTCTCACCACAGGTGGAGCATTATTATTCCTCATTTCAAAATAAGGAAAATAAGGCACAGAGGGGTTAAGTAACTAGATCAGAATCACAGAGGAAAGAAACCGCAAAATCCTCATTCAAACCCAGGTCAGTTTCAGTGTGAATCTTGTGCTGTAAACTAGTCCATGCAAGTGTTTCTGTGGGTGTTAGTAAGAATACTAAAGGAGAAATTGTTAAAAAAATAGCAGAAATAGCTTCCAAATAAGCATCGACACATTTTGTGTGTGGTCTAAGTTAGCTATTTAAAATCTCAAGCCTAGAATCCCTTTCTGAGAGAAAGGAGGTCAGGCTTCTGCCTAGAAGTATCAAGGTGTACACAAACATGCCCTGAGCATGGTCTGTAAGTTCTACACGAAAGCATGGTGCTGGGATTGTGACCATGGGGACAGAGCAGAGGAAAGGTATGGCTGTCCACAGATCAGGAGGCCGTGAGGTTAGATAGCCCTGTGCAGCCCCATGCAGCCCTGCACAGCCCTGCGCCCTGAGATGCTACACAAACCCCTGCCTTGCCCACACTGCCACAGACAGCAAACAGAGCTGATCAGAGACACGTGGGGTATCTGCTGCGATGGGGACCCCAGGGAGGTTGTGTCACCAAGAAGGGGTTTCGATTACAAAGAAGGCTTGAAAGCATGGAACAACTTCTGAAGTACTTGACAGGCACCACTTGTTTTATAGAGAAGCTGTCTCCTGAGGACCCCAGTTCCGATTTGCCAGGCCCCCGGGGTGGCCTAAGGACAGTAGACGGCTGCTTTCTGGCAGGGCCAGAGGATGGCTCAGGATTCAGGCTTGTCCATTGGGGTAGGGACCTCTGCTGCTTCTTCTTCAGTACTCCTTTCTTTCTGTGGCTGTGGAATTCCTGGTCCTTAGTTTAACTGCATTTTCTGACTCTAGTTCACTTTGTGTCATCCCTACCGCCAGCTCTCCTTTTATTCCCTTGACACAAAATTTTCAGTACTGCACCAAATACTGAAAACATAGAAGATGAAAATTGTTTCTCAAGGACCTGACATCACCACATGGGGGAGAAAAGATTTATCTAACTATTTGACAAGATAGACCCATGTTAAGTGCCATTTTAAAGGTGTTTATTCATTCAGGAAAACATTTTTTTAACCCTTCTAATTATCAGCAACTGTCGTAGACATGGATAACATTCTATGGGAATTTAAAGAAAGGAGTAATTACTTCTGGCTTGTCCTTGGCAACCAAGAGGGCAGTATTGAGGAGGGCAGGGGAACAATATTGGGGAAACCATTTGTCAATCATCAATCAACGTTAGGCTATTATAAGAAAGCCTACCATTTTAGGTGCTATTTTAGCTCATAAAGTAGAAACTTCTGCAGATCCTTTCCCTGAAAGATCAGGGCACCTTCTCTTCCTTCCCCTCCTGGGTGTGACTCACGGCCATGCTCACATCACACACACGTGCATTCACACCCAGAGAGCATCAGATCTCCCATCTTTTTCCCCCCAGTGCTTTCTTCCTGCCCTTGGTTTCTCTGACCATCTCTCTTCTTTTTATCCTCTCTTTTCTCCCTGGTTTAGCTCAATGCTTTCTGGCAGCTTTAGCTTCTGTGAATAGCCTCGAGTAGCGTTCCACTCAAAATGCTTACTGACCTCAAAGTGCACTGCATTGGTAAGAGTGAAATACTGGGAGCAAGCTAAGTGTTTAATATTAGGCCTGTGGTTATATGAGTTATTATTCATGCATCTCACAGAGCATTATACAGCCTCCCTTTAATCAGGCCTTTGCTTTACTATCACTTCATCAGTTGGGTTTTCCCTCCAATAGCACACTGGCCTCACCCTGCTCTGAGGTCCTTCACTGTCCTAACAACTCCAAAGGTCTTTTATCACTAGGTGCCTTCTGCTCTGCCTGTAAGCTCCAGGAGGGCAGGGCTTTATCTTCACTGGTGGACGTGTGCACTGCATAACAAATGGCCTCCGCTCAGCAAATACTTTTCTTGACTGCATGGATGATTGCAGGTATTATAACTGTATAAATGAATGCTATTTCATAGCATGGAATTTCTTTTTAAAGCGTGTGAACTAGTAGATACAAAACATGATCTCAACTGCATAAAAATATGTTGTCAGACAAAAAGTATGAGATACTGTGCTTATCTCTGGATGGTGGTATTTTCTATAGCATTATCTATATTGATCAGGATTTCCTTAGTCTTTTACAATAAGCATATATATTTTAAAAAACAATTTGGATAATGCTATTGCCTCAGGGTAAAGGTTTTATAGCTGCGACTATACAGCTTGAGGGGATGTGGAAGTGACATAGAAATCAGTGCAATGGTTGGGAAAATAACATAGAAGGAGCTGACTCATAGCCCTGACCGATAGTTGACAATTCCTTTGATTGCCAGTGATATGTTTAAAGTGAATGTTTTCATGGCATAAGTGAAAATGAAGAAACAGAATCAATAGGCTCAAGATTGTTTTTGAGGGTGTTAAGGCTGAGACATAAAAGAAAGTGAGAATTTGGCAAAGCCCGTGTTTTGGGAGTGCCAAGACCCAAATGATCAAAAACTACTTCAAGATGGGGATGAGACCACAAAGAGAGGCCGCCCACTGGCCATGCACACAGCATCTGTGCTTCCCAGCCCTGGGATAAGCTGGGGCAGAGGCTCTCTCCTCTGGCCACGCTGGTGGACAGAAGCTCTATGGAGGGGGCTCTCTGCAGTTTCCAGCCTTTTCAGGTTGCCAGTAGTCATTGTCTTCCCACAGACTCAGTTCTTTCCTTTTTCAAAGAAATCTTCATTTGCAGCAACATTTTCAAGCACATTATTTTGAACAAGTCTTGCTTCCGAGTTTCCCAGTTCCTAGATGGGACTGGACAACCTGGAAAACAATCTTGGCTATGACCCTGACACCCTACCTTGCTCCTGAGGGATTATATCCTGAGGAATTGGGACTTCCTGCTCCCGGACCCCCTAGAGCCATCTAGAGTTTGGCCATAAGACAGTTTACTAGAACAACTCCTCTGCTGGGGTCCTCATCCTAATAATCACAATAACTGTTGTTTATTAATGGCGAGCTTTTGTTTCATTGTCTCATTTGTTGCTCATGATATATGTGGGGTTTCTGTTTTCAGCATAGCCAAGCAAACCCCTGTTTCATCCCACCCTTTTACAGATATCAACCTTAAATTATGGGCTAAATACAAAATAAAACAAAAAATAAAACAATCATCTATAGGTACTGGAAAATGACCAGAAAAACAGGCAGATTATGGGTAGAAATAAAGTCTAGAGGAAGAGAGCGGCATGGCGTGTGTTTTTCATTCTTACAACTTTTAAACTGAGGATAGGCCAAGTTGGAATTATGCAGAGTCAGTAAGACACAAAGCCCACAGTCTTCCCAGCCTCAAAACCAAGTAACAAGTGGTTCAAGCTAACCACAACCACTGAAAAGTGAGGAAGGAATCCTGGATGTGAGACAGAGTCAAATTCCGTTTATAAACTGTTTCCAAGTCTCTGGCTTACCTCTGTATGTGTGGGGCAGACTGAAAATAGCTTGCTTCTAAGGCTTAAAGTGCACACACACACACACTGCCAGTGTGAAAGTCTGCAGTGTGAGTTTGACCAAGCATAATGGTTAGTTGTATAGTACACCCTGTTTAATCACACATGAGTGCAGAAATTGATATTTTGTAGATATGGTTAACATCTACCATAGGATGACTTTAAGTAAAAGATACTTGATAATGATGCTAGGGATCAGCCAATCAGTTGAAGGTCTTATGAGCAAAAACTGACATTTCCTTGAGAGGAAGGAATTTTGCTTCAAGAATGCAATGACAAATCCTGCCTAAGTTTCTAGCTTCCAGCCTGCCCTTGGTCCTATAGATTTCAGATTTAACAATCTAAAAATAAAGTTCTTAAAATGAATCTGTTTTATTTTATTTTATTTTATTGTAGAGACAGCGTCTCACTTTATTGCCCTTGGTAGAGTGCCATTGTGTTATATAGCTCACAGCAAACTCCAGTTCCTGGGCTTAGGCGATTCTCTTGCCTCCGCCTCCCAAGTAGCTGGGGCTACAAGCACCCTCCACAATGCCCGGCTATTTTTTTGTTGCAGTTTTCCCAGGGCCAAGTTTGAACCCACCACCCTTGGTATATGGGGCCAGCACCCTACTCACTGAGCCACAGGCACCACCATAAATCTATTTTATTATAATATATCTCCTATGTGTATTTCACTGATTCTCCAGGTTCTCTAGGGAATCCTGACTGATACCTAAATTAATTTCTTGCTAAAACAAAAAAATCTAATATGCTTTAGGCCTACAAAGGAATCTAGAGTCTCCATAGTATAATATTTACAATTTCTAGAATAAAGTAAAAAATTATTTCATTATCAAGAACCAGAAAATTGTGACCCAGTTGCAAGAGAAAAGATAATCAACTGACATTGACCCTAAGATCACTGATGTGTGGGAATTAGCAGACAAGGATTGTGAAGCAGCCATTTTAACTATGAAGTATTAGAAAATATGCTTGTGGTGAATAAAAAGGCACAAAATCTCAACAACAACAACAAAAATACCACCAAAGAGAACCAAATGGAAATTATCAAACTGAAAAGTATAATATTGAAATAAAAATTCACTGGGTGGGTTTTACAGCACAGTGGAGATGATGAAAGAAAGAGTCAGAAGATATTATTCAAGCTGAAGAACACAGAGTAAAAAAGAAAAATTAAGAGGGGGATGAGCCAAGATGGAGGTCTGTAGCCAGATTTCCGCAGAGGCTCCTGTCTAGAAGGAGAGTTAAAGGATAGAAATTTAGCAAGAAAGCCAATGGTTTGGATCTGAGCCAAAAGAGAAGGTCAAAGAATGCACACCAACCCTGCTGGGGTGACCTGTGACCCCAAAGATACAAACAAAAGGTACAGAAACACATTGCCAAGTGGACAGGAGTCCCCTCCCCCATGAGAATGGCTCACAGTATACTCCATACCTCCATACAAACAAGTGAGCAGAGTTCAGATGTCCTCCCACTCTACCCCACAGGAGAGACCCTCTAAAAACTGGACCTCCTTCCCCTACTAGAATGCCATGGCACTCTCCTGCCAGGCATAAAACTGTATAAAACTGTATATATTCTCTACCTGCAAGTTTGAACTCCTGGCACTCCCCTCCACTCACACCCTGAGGTCTGGAGTTCTGTTCCCCATGGAGTCTTGGACATTTTCTTGGGGGTTGTGGATGGGGTGGGGACTGTTGCTGATCTGTGCTGATTTTCCAGCTCGGGAGTGGTGAGAGGAAAGTGAGCCGAGAGGAGGGCAAGCTGGAGAGATGGTCTCTGGAGGCATGGAACAGCGGCTGTAGCTGTGAGAACAATGGCAGTGGGGCTCACACCCCTGGGGATGTTTTGAGGAGACACTCCCAGTCTCTCTGGGCAGCCAGGGAAAGCTGGGTGATTTCTTCAGTGGCAGCCACCGGCAGAGCGGTCCTGCGGCAGAGGTGCAGGCCCCGGGAGTGAAGGGTATGCTTGAGGCAGCACCAGCTGGGAAGGGGAGTGATGATTAGAATACGCACTGAGAAAGCCAATTCCCAGGGTGGAGACTGCTTTACTCAGCTTCAGATGCACCTGGCCCTTAGGGGATGAAAGCTGAGACAAAGGGCTGGAACTCACAGACTGAGTCAGACCTATTTGTAGCCCAACATCTGATCAGGGAAAAATAGCTGTGACAGAAACAAACTCTGCGAACTTGTTCTGTTCTATCAGCAACATCAATCAAGGACAGGGCCGGAACTGACTGAACCGCCCCAGCCC
>CAUYRH010149009.1:0-65495 GCA_963574655.1 Perodicticus potto
GGGGGGGTTGTTTGTTTTCTTTGCAGTTTTTGCCCCGGGGCCAGGTTTGAACCTGGCACCTCCAGTATATGGGGCCAGCACCCTACTCCTTTGAGCCACAGGCACTGCCCCTTTTCTGTTTTTTCACATGTTAGAAAGCTCTTAGCTCTTTTCTTTTTATTCTATGCATTCGTGATGCATAAAGTTTTCCCCAAAAGTTTTTTGGGGAAAAAACATACATATGTATATATGTGTATACATACACACACACACAAGCCAATCACGTAAAAACCCACTACAGAGGTCCACTCTAACACTTGCTATAGGCTTCTTTCTAATTTAAAAGCAATCTATGCTGGAAATATAAATATTTTGCTTATCATTGTCAGTACATATCAAATATCTTGAAATTACCCTGTTGAAGTAACATAGTAACTCCACTTTACCTTATAGAAAAAATTGTGGATGTAGACGATGGCCTATAAACAGGAATGTTCAATGAAATATTGTTCTAAAGAATGAAAAATTGGAAATAATAGTCAATAGGAAGGATTCAATCAGTTGTAAACAAATTCATACTTTGTCATCATTTTTCTACATACTAAATATAGTCAATGTTCATACATTTATCTCCTGTTTTCCTAATTTTTGAAGAGTTCCCAGAATATTTACATACCAATCTGCAAATGTTAAATGGTGGCAACTAAACTGATGCTTTGTTGAAGTGCCTTGGAGGCATGAACCTTGTACACCTTATATGACATCATATTTTCAGTGCCCCTAACAGTGCCTGGTACAAAGGACACAGTCAATAAGTATTTAATGGGGTGAAAGGAAAGAGTTACTTAATCATTTATAACTTATACTAACACACTTTAAAAAAATCTGAAGCAATTTAAAGCATGATAAAATGTAGACTAAAAAACTAAATATAAAAGAGCAAAAGTAAGCCTTCCAGAGGAAGGCAGAAAACAACAGAATTGCAAACCTGAACTCATGCCAACACTCGCTCGTATGCCTGAGCCTCCTGCTAGGCAAGCCCACCTGCAGAACTACAAGAGCGGCAGGAGAAGGCAATGGTTAGAGCTAAAACATCAGAATCAAGCCAGCAGGATTCACAGCCTGACTTTACCACTCATTCATGTTGTACAACTCTGGGGCCTCCTTTTCCATACGTGTAGAGTGTAGCTGTTTTAAGAGTATCACCATAGAGTTCTCTTTTTTTTTTGAGACAGAGCCTCAAGCTGTCACCCTGGGTAGAGTGCCGTGGCATCACAGCACACAGCAACCTCCAATTCCTGGGCTCAAGCGAGTCTCCTGCCTCCGCTTCCCAAGTAGCTGGGACTACAAGCGCCCGCCACAACGCCCCGGCCATTTTTTGGTTGCAACCATCGTTGTTGTTTGGCGGGCCCGGGCTGGATTCGAACCCGCCAGCTCAGGTGTACGTGGCTGGCACCTTAGCCCATTGAGCCACAGGTGCCGAGCCGCACCATAGAGTTCTTAAATTAATGCCAGCCAGTACTAATTGCATGGCTTTAGAACACATTAAGAGCTTAATATATGGCAAATACTATTAACGCTTATCATATTACTTTGTATGCAAATGATACCACTCAGTCCTTTCAAGTTGTATTTATTTCATAGATTCAATATTTATTGAGACTAAATAATTATTTAAAAACTCGGTTAACTGAAGCCCCACCAATGTCTTCAAAAGCCTGACATAAAAAATGGAAGAAACAAAAGTATCAACATAAAACAAAGACTAAGGTGACATGTGCCATAGCAGAGGCATACATAGTGGTCCTTGCACTGAGAAGAGGAAATAAAAGTAAATTATTGAGGGGCAGGGATGCAAGGCAATAAGATATCTCAGCAAAGGCGACATGGGAGCTGGGACATGAAAAAGAAGTCAGGAGGAAACAAAAATTGGGAAAATGGTATTAGAGAGTTATTCTAGAAAGAGTGGACAGCATGATCAAGGACACAAGACGCTGACAGAAACTGGAAGATGAGTGACAGGATACTGGTAGAAATATAACAGAACACAAAATAGTGACATTCTGTTGGGGGCTCTCATGCAAATCATGCTATTTGGACTTTACGATGAAAGCAAAGGAGTCTCAACTAATAAAGACATCAGTGTTTTAGATATTTAAGATATCATAGAAGACACTGGGTTTACAGAGTAGAAAGAAAAAATAGAGGCCAAAACACCAATAATCCAGGTAAAAAATAATACAGACTGGAAACAAGACAAGACAATGAGGTTGGAAAGAAGAAAACAAATACAAGAAGTATTATGGGGGCTCAATCAAAAGAATAGGATAACCAAAGACAGTTTCATGGTTTTAACCTTATATAGCTAGGACAGTGATAAAATTAATTACAGGAGGCAACACAGTTTGAGGAGGCAGAGAAACAAGAGTTTATTTTTAAATGGATTGGTTTGCAGTATCTTTGGAACATGGGACAATGAACATTCAACAGAAAAGGGGAAATGAGGAACAGTAGCTCAGAATGTGGATTAAGAAATAATCTGTGCATAGATGATAGCCAAATTTACAACACTGGGTGAAATTAGACAGGGAAAGCACTTAAAGTCAGAGGGAAACCAAAGTAATGCCACTTATGTTATCAATAAAAAGAATAAAAATACCTAAAATAATCACTAAGCAGGAAGAGAGTTGCAAGCCACTAAAGGATCAGTAGAAACACCTTAATAAGTTTAGACATGTATGTATTTAGGGGGAAAGAATAGTTTGTTTAAAGTCATCAATTCTTTAATTAATCTGTACATTTAATGTAATTCTAATAAGAAATCTGTGGGTGGTGCCTGTGACTCAGTGAGTAGGGCGCCAGTCCCATATACCAGAGGTGGCGGGTTCAAACCTAGCCCCGTCCAAAAACTGCAAAAAAAAAAAAAAAAAAAATCTGCAATATACATTGGGGAAGTTTAATGAAGTTATTCCAACATCATTCGGACTTAGTGTCTGAGAATAACTATTTTTAAAACAGTAATAAAGGAGAGACTGCCCTAGCAGCTATTAAAACTTATTATAAAAGCTAAATAATATAATCTTGACTCATGCACAGAAGACTACTGGATTGGAAAGTCCACAAATGGACAAAGCATGTATAATTAATCAAAATAAGAAAAAAAAAGCATTTCAAAACAGAAAAAAGCAAGAAGCAACATAATGAAAAAGGTTTTTTCTTGAGTTTGGTTGGGGATGATGGAGGAAATCTGAGCTTTTCATATTTAGAGAAGAGACCTTAGTGACAGGAATACAAAGTACAGTGTTCAGTTATGATGAAGTAATGGAAATCAGGGTGTTGTGAACTCTAGTGATGTTTAATGCTGCAGGGATCAGCACGGAAACCACTGACCATGACAAAATGATGCCTTCAGAAAGGAAAGTGTCAAGAACGATTATTTGACGATAGCTCTTAGGAAAAGATGTCTTGATGAGTTTCCATATCCAGCTTACTGAAAATAAAAGAATAGCAAAGGAGGAAAAATAAAACTTTATTGTCAAAGAGTGGGCTTGCCAAGGTTAAGATTTCTGAGTTGTCAGTTCAGAGAAGTAGCATAATAAATCTGACTGCAGCAGTCGAAATGTCTGGCCAGGATTTTGGCAGGTCAATAATGTAGACTCTGAAGCTCCCAAAAAGTAGACAGGCAGGGATGGGAAGTTGAGTGATAAGGTCCTCTCTGTGCTGCTGTGGCAGTGTGGCCTCAGGGAAGTAGAGGAAGAGAACAGAAAGGAAGGGATTTCGCTAAGTATTTTGAAAGCTTCAACTAAGGAAAAAGTTACTGACAACCAGACTAAGATGCAGATACATGTTAACTTTCTCTCCATGGCACCTATCACATAGCACATATTATAAAAGATTACCTAAGAATAGATATACAAACGTATATGGTAGGAATGCTGGAAAAATACTGTAGAACCTAAAAACAACCCCAGGATCTCTGATCCCAAGGGGGAGACGGAGCAGAGCGAGCAGCCCCACGGAAGGGCAGTAGGATGGGCAGCAGCACCAAAAGAAGCCCACCTCTGCCCCTGCCAAGAGCACAAACACTTAAAAGGAAGGCAGTTCAAAGACTACAGCCACTGAGCTAGAGATGGCTACAGAGTTGTTTCATCTTCTCTGCAAAGGCTCACTTCCACATACGAGCTAGGCTGGCTTTCCCACCTGCATCTTCATGAGTACTCACTCTGTGAGAAGCTCTGGGAGAATAAAAACAACAAACAAAATTGTGTGCACCTAAAACTGTCATCACAGGCAACATTTCTGAAATGGTAAACTTGGTAGACTCTTGATCTCTCTGTGTAACAGAGAAAAAGAGAAAGCATTTGCCAACTACCATTTATTTCTAAATTTCAGATTTTGTCCTCTCAGTCATACTGGACTGAAACTCTGTCAGAGGCAAATATACTTAGACTCATGTGACTGCCTTAGCTAGAAAGCCAGTCTGTCAATTGCTAGCATGAAATGTAACTGTCAAGCTGACCCACATTTGTACCTGCATCAACTCAGGAGCCATTGGCTAGACTGGAAATTTTCTTTGGAATAGAGCTTTAGCAAAGCAAGCAGATTAAAAGGACTATTTGTTTAAAAAAACTTTATTGAGGTCTAATTGATACACAATAAACTTCACACATTTAATGTGTACAATATGACATACCCATGAAACCATAATCAAAATAATGAGTGTGCATACATGTCCCGCCTCTCTCAGACAACCTCCCGCCCTTCACCCACCCATTTAACTACAGTTTAGTTTGCTGGAATTTATATAAATAAAATCACAAAGTTTATACTTTTTTTTTTCTGGTTTCTTTCCTTCCACATGATTCTGGAAATCATTTCATGCTATTGCACATATAAATAGTTACCTACTTTTTACAATTGGATAGTATTCCATTATATGGATATACACCAATTTATGTAACCATTCACCTGTTGATGGTTATAGAGTTACTTTCAGTTTTTGCCTATTACAAATACAGCTTTTATGGATGTTTGTCTGTGAGTCTTTGCACACACATATGCTTTCATTTCTTATGGTCAATGTCTAAGATCGGAATAGCTAAATCATAAAGTAGCTATATATTTGACTATTTAAGGAACTGACAAACCCTTTTTCCCAAACTAGTTTCTCCATTTTCCATTTCAACCTCCAATGCATGAGGCTTCCAGTTGCTCTACATCCTTAACAACACTTGGCATTAACAGTCTTTTTAATTTTAGACATTCTTATAGGTATTTAATGGCTTTGTGGCTTCAACCTGCATTAATGAATGATAATGTTAAGTATCCTCTCAGGTGCTTATTTGCCCCCTGTACACTATTGTTGCTGAAGTACAGGCAAATGCTCAGATCATTTACCTGTTTTATTGGGTTGTTTTATTATTCACTGAGTTTTGAGATTTCATATATGTTCTCAACATAACTCCTTTTATCAGATATGTGATTTGCGAATATGCTTCTCCTAATTTTGTCTTGCTGTTTCATTTTCTTAACAATGCACTTTGTAGAACAGAAGTTCTTAGTGTTGACAAAGTCCAGTTTATTAACTTTTTTCTTTTATGGATCATGTTCTTGGTATTGCATCTAAAAAATCCTTGCCTATTTCAAGCTCATGAAGATTATCTATGTCTTTATTTAGAAAGTTTCAAGTTTTACATTTAAGTCTATGATTTGAAAAGCTTTTTTTTTTTTTTTTAAAGTATGGCTTACCTGGCAGGAGTTAGTAACCGAAGCTATTAATGAAGTTGCAACATTCATGTCTCAACTATTCTGGAAGACAGTTTAGGACAAAAATCACCTGCTATTTGATACTATTACCCTTTTCAAAAGGGCAAAGGCTTTATGCCAATTTCAACATCATGGAAAGTAAAAACTATAATGTGAGAGTTATGCTCCTACTTGTCATCTCTATTTTTCCTCTGATCCCTAAAACTTCAAAAATGAAGGTTCTGAGGAGGAACCTGCCAGTGAGGTCCGAGTCACAGGTTACAGCCTGACGCTCAGAAGTCTGAGGATCCACATTTTAACTTCTCCCTGCTGTAACTTCCTTGTTCATTGCTTACATATATTTCCTGTGCAATGTCAGTGTTAAAATTCTGCTTCCATTTACAGTTTTTTTATTTTTTGTTTCTGATCCTATTTACTTTCACATTTAAAATATTATATTTTGCTTTCCCCAAATTATTAAATGTATACAACTAGCCATTTATTTTCTTCATCAAATAGTATTAAGTAGACATACATATATTTTTGTATCTTGTGGGCTCAAGATTATTTACATACAAATCCAAAGCTAGCTAGCAAAGGCAAAATTTAATTCCCAATGCAATTTTAACTCCACAGAGAGCCTTGATAAATTGATGAGAGAGCAATAAGTAGCTTATCTTTTGGAGGTACCAGATCTGTTTCTAGTCCTAAGGCATTTCAGTAAAATGTTCATTTCAATGAACTCACTTAATGCAAAAGATTAAGAGCCTAAAAAATACTTGTAAATCAATTTTTAAAAAGCTAAAACATAAATTCACTAGTGAAGCTCACTATTTAGGTAATAATCCTCTTGTAAGGAGTTTAACAGAGTGAACACACACTCCTTATTCACTGCACAGACTCAAGTTCATGTCTATAAACTCTGTCTACAGTGAACCATTTTCTGACCACTGTATCCAAACTACTTTTTTAACAGTGCACAACAGGAGATATTTAATATGAGCTATTTTCTGAACTGTCTTTATTACTGTTTTCACAGCAGCCACAATGTGATAAATATTGGAAAAGGCACTATTAGATCCAAGCCTCACTTCCCAGGAGATGATATTCAAAAACATAACTGACAAGATAAACACAACAAAAAGCTGGTTGCAAAAAAGTAGGCAAAAATTTGGGCAGCACCTGTGGCTCAGTGAGTAGGGCACCGGCCCCATATCAAGGCTGGCAGGTTTGAACCCGGCCCCGACCAAACTGCAACAAAAAAATAGCTGGGTGTTGTGGTGGCACCTGTGGTCCCAGCTACTGGGGTGGCTGAGACAAAGAGAATCACCTAAGTCCAAGAGGTGGAGGTTGAAAAAAAAAAAAAAGTAGGCAAAATTTTTTTAAAATCTCTTATTTGGCCTCTCACGTCAACCCTTTTTTTGAATAATTCTAAAAATAGCCAGGAAGATTCCTCCATGCTCAACAGCACAGAACAGCACACAGACTTTTTTGTTTCCTTTTCTTCCATGAAAAAAATAAGAGCATGGAAGAAAAAGTAATATAGTATATCCATTAAAAGTACAGAAATTTACCAAGAAATAATTCTCTTACATGATTCCTAACATTATAAAAATAGATATAACTCATAAAAAAAAGTATCATGAGATAAAATTGTTTTGGCAGAAAGTAAAGGAACCTTAAGTATGTTGGATGCCCAGTGCTGGTGTTGTGTGTGAAAAAATTAATATTTTTATAGATGATAATCTTTTAGAAAAGTAATATGGCTATACAGATTCACTAGTTTTAAAATGTTCACAACCTTTGACCCAGTAAATTCCACTTCTCTGAATCTATCAGAGGTCTTAAATTTGTTAGAAGCTTCAGCCACAGAGATGTGTGCACAAGGTTAGTAAGAGCAGCAACAGTGAAAACATCACAGCTATACAACAGAGAGCTAGTAAAGAACGTCTAGTGGATTCTCCGCACTTGTTGGAGCCTTATGTAGATAGTAAAGTTACAGTTATAAAGAGTATGTAATATCTCACAATATTAAATAAAATTTTCAGACGCAGAATTGTACAAAGATGGTAATTATACCCATATTAAAAATGATTCATAGAATCAAAATGAGTCTGAGGAAATCTAGTATCATTAAAAACTCAAACAGTAGTTTTATTGATACAGTGGGATAATATAATGATTTTTATTTTACTATCTTTTATTTTACAAATGTTATTTGATGAGCATGCATTATTTTAAAATGCTGAACAGTTGATTTTTTAATAAGAAAGCAAGGAAATGCAAATATGTTCAAGTTTCTCTAAAGGTGCAAGGAATGAGCCTATCTTACTCTAGGTCTGTGCGGCCCAAGAGTGGGCACTAGCCATAGGTGGCTATTTAAATTTAAATTCATTAAAATAAAATAAAATTCAAAATTTTAGTTCCACAGTCCCTTTAACTACATTTCAAGTGGTCAACAGTCATATCCTCCGGGGCAGCAGAAAATCCTATTAGAGCTGCTCTAGATAACTGGCAAGAGTTCTTAGCAGATGAACAACCTACAGAAAGGCATAATTCTTTTTTTTTTTTTTTTTAATAATTTTATTAAATCATAATTGTGTACATTGGTGCAATCATAGGGCAGAATGTGCTTCAAATACAATCAGAAACATTTTGATCGTACTGTGAGAAAGGCATAATTCTTAAGGCACAAGTCTGTCCATTTAGTCTGCTCTAAACCAGCACCCTCTGTCTATTCAGGAGGCCTATCCTACAGGACAGAATGTGCTATACAAAGGACTGGTTCATAAGTAATTAGCAAATTAACTACAAATTATAAGGTACTTTGGCTAGTTTTCTGGGAATGTTAATTCTAGTATCTAATAAAGTCATTAAAAAAAAACTATGTCTCTTAGAGGCTTACGTACTTGAAAAAACTAGAATTACCCTAAAATGGAACAATTTCACCAACATGCAGCCTTCCCAGTGAGTAAACCAATTTGTCTTTGTCTTGGCTGCCTCTTGGGGAGATGGAAACAGAGGAAACAAAAACAATTTTGAAAATAATACCTTTTGGATATTTTTCTTTTAAAAATTTCTGGAAAGGGGCTTGGCGCCTGTGGCTCAACAGGCTAAGGCGTCAGCCACATACACCTGAGCTGGCGGGTTCGAATCCAGCCTGGGCCCACCAAACAATGACGGCTGCAACCAAAACATGGCCGGGCGTTGTGGTCGGCGCCTGTAGTCCCAGCTACTTGGGAGGCAGAGGCAAGAGACTCGCTTGAGCCCAGGAATTGGAGGTTGCTGTGAGCTGTGATGCCATAGCACTCTATCCAGGGTGATGGCTTGAGGCTCTGTCTCAAAAAATAAATAAATAAATAATAAAATAAAAATTTCTGGTAAGGGAGCAAGAAAGAAGGAAGAAATTCATCTGAAAAGCTAGTATCTCAGAGTAGTATCAAAATCATATAAGTGCCTAAGTATTTAAGAGTGAAACAATATATATTTTTACGTGAGAAAGGACAATAGTATGAAGCAGCCAGTGTACACCTCATCTGGCCCTCCTCAATGACGGTCTTACCTACTATAATATTCTCCACAGCTTGCATTCCAATACATACAACACATTTCCCATTAGAATGTTTATTTCATTCTCTTGATTTACCCTCATCATTGTATAAAGATGTTCCAATCAATTTTAAATTAATAGGCTGTCTTCATTTCACATACGCAGGCTCGATTTTACTGACACAATGTGAACACCACAGAACCCCACTTACCTTTGATGACGTTTGACAAGACATTGATTTTTTTCCATGTTTTCTACCCTTGAGATTTAAAACTAAACTCTGGCTGAGAAAGTCAAGGTAGCATAAATTCTAACTGTAAGTTGCATTTAAAAGTGTTTTATCTCCCCATAGCTTTCTGTACGATTTGAAAATTATGTCTCCTTTTCAAGGTTACTAAGCGTCCCTTAGAGGTGAGGATTTTATCCCCATAGCAGTTAGTATCAGTGGACAACCCTAAAAAGGATAAGCAGAATGATGACCTTTAAAAGACGTCTATTCAGGAAAACAAGCTTGGTATTTACGGTGAGAAGCCACAGATTTGATTATCAATTCTGTTGATTCTCTAAAGCTCTGTTTCTTTATAAAATGGAACTACTAAGAACACATCATTTAGAGAGTTATTGTCATTGTGATGGAATGAGTTAGGACACAGAAGTAGGTTACTAATTTTAAATTCTGATCAATGTTAATGAGGTAAATTATTCAAAACAAAACTGGGAAAAAATGGTTACGATTAAACACTAAATTGTGGTAGGATAGCCTCTGTTTAAATGTATCTAATAAGGCAAATGGATATGTGATATATATATAAATAAGGGCACAAGTATTTATTTTCCCAAAAGATGGCATTAAATAGAACTTCTTAAGACTTTTAAAATGTAATTTAAGAATGTAATCTAAACATACTTTTCATAAACATGTTTATGATACAAAATAAAGAAGATTTGCAATTAATATAAATTGCATTTATTGTAGTGATTAAATCAGCAGCAGGTCTAGTCATCCTCCTGCCCAACCCCTTCCCACCGTGCACACTGGGCAAATTACTGCACAGCTCTGACCTTTCCTGTTCTCATCTGCACAGTGTGGATGAGAAGAACTGCTTCGTGGTGCCACTGTGATAGTTAAGCTATAATGCCAGGAAGTAT
Organism: Perodicticus potto; assembly: GCA_963574655.1. Taxonomy (NCBI): domain Eukaryota; kingdom Metazoa; phylum Chordata; class Mammalia; order Primates; family Lorisidae; genus Perodicticus; species Perodicticus potto. The sequence continues at coordinate 10,424 of CAUYRH010149009.1, forward strand.
GTTGCACAAGTGTGTACTGCAATGGTCCACATATGTTTGCAGCCAAGAGTACATTTTGAAAGCCAGGTGTGGTGGTTCATGCCTGTAATCCCAGTACTCTGGGAGGCTGAGACAGGTGGATCACTTGAGCTCAGGAGTTTGAGACTAGCCTGAGCAAGAATGAGACCCAGTCTCTACTAAAAATGAGAAACTGAGGCAAGAGGATTGCTTGAGTCCAAGGGTTTAAGGTTGCTGTGAGCTATGACATCACAGGACTCTATCAAGGGCACCTGAAAGAGACTCTGTCATAAAAACAAAACAAACAAACAAAATAAAGTGTACATTTTGACTAGAGACGTGTTGCATTTCAAAACTTCCAGTTTTAGTAAATATAAAACATTGAGAAGATTTGTGCTACCTCTTCAATACTCTAAAAATGTATATGAATATTTTTATACATAAGTAAATACATACATAAAAATGTTATTTTTACATTAAAATACGAAAAGCAACTGACAGTAGAAAGGGGAAAAGGTAAGATAAACAAAAGGTAGAGGTAGGCCTGGTGCCCACAGCACAGTGGTTACAGCCTCATCCACACACACTGAAGCTGGCGGGTTTGAACCCAACCTGGGCCAGCTAGACAACGATGACAACTGCAACAAAAAGTAGCCGGCCACTGTGGCTGTAGACGCCTATAGTCCCAGCTACTTGGGAGGCTGAGGTAAGAGAATCGATTAAGCCCAGGAGTTTGAGGTAGCTGTGACCTGTGACGCCACAGCACTCCACTAAGGGCGACACAGTGAGACTCTATTTAAAAAAAAAAAAAAAAGTAGAGGTAGTCCTTTACCTAGGGTGGCCAACCTGTGTCCGGGGCCACATGCTGATTTTATGAGGACTCTTTTGTGGTATCAGATATCATGAAAAGTATGCAGGGACCTTGTTTTTTTTTCTTCTTTTTTTTTATTTTGCTAATCAGCTTTCCTTAGTGTTTGTGTATTTAACATGTGGCCCAAGAAAACTCTTATTCTTCCAATATGAGGCAGTGAAAAAAAAAGGTTGGATATCCCTGCTGAGTTTACACCTTTACCACTCCCACTAAGAGATGAGGTAGAAAACTCACTCTTTTTCCCTCTGCTATCAGTAACAAATGGTAAATGGTTTAGCCAGAAAGAAAGAAAAGTAGAGAAAATTCCCTGGCTAACATTTAAATCCAATTACTAAAACTATCTTTCCTATGCTCACCACTATCAAAATCTGTATTTCTAGCTGTTCTTTCCATGAGCCCCAGAATCAAGGGCTGCTGCCAGTTATTAAACATTTGTCACTTGCAGCTAAAGACTAGGTGACTTAAATAACAGAAATTTATTTTTCACAGTTCTGAAGGCTGGAAGTCCAACATCAGAGTTCCAGCACTGTTGGGCTGCTCCCGCGAGGGCTCTGTCCCCTCCTGGCCTGGGCTGCCATCTCCTCGGGTACTCACACAGCACAGCTGGGCTCCCTCCTGGCCTGCAAACGGCTGCCATCCCCTCTTCGGGTACTCACATACTGGGGAGGAAGAGAGGGCACAAGCTCCCTAGTGTCTCTTCTTACAAAAGCACTAATCCCATCATGGAGGCCCCACCCTCCTGACCTCATCAAACCCTAATTATCCCCAAAGGCTCCATCTGTAAACACTAGCACATTGAAGGTTAACACTTCAACGTATCAATTGGGAGAGGTTAGAGGAGCACAATTCAGTCCATACTGGCAACTAACAAAAGATCAACATTGAAAAATGTCCCTGAACACTTGGCAGTACATGGGAATTGTCTTATGAATCAGTCTAAAAAAGGTAATTTAAGTTCATAAAATACAATAAAATAAAAGGAAGACATGAAGTGTGTGGAAAGTACCAAAGCTGTACATGTACTCCTGAGAACATCACCAGGGGGAAATGTTGTAGTCTCCTTCTCATTTTTCTGTATAAGACTGAGATGAGATACAGCCAGATAAACTCAATTTCATGTTCATAAATTGCTAAGCCTAATCTTAATCTGGCCATCTTACTGCAGAGACTACATATCTAAAAATGACAGAAAAGTAATTGCACTGTTGCTCAAGAGCAATCTATATGAAATACAAAAATTAACCTCTAAGGAATTATAACAACTTGTTATTGAAGACTGGTATGTAAATTTTCCCACCTGTGCTACTTTTTTATACAAGCCAAACCTAGCAGGAATCTCTAATTATCATACCAGTAGGATGGCTTAACCAGGGTGTAGCTGGCCCACAAATGCAATCTGATTCTCAGCATGACAGAAAGAATGGTAATTTACAACCTCCAGCAACAAGTAACTACAAATATTAAGATCTGATTAATTTACAAAAAGGAAAGCTCATTGCTCTTAGATTAGTAAGAACAACAGAAAAGGAACATTTTGAGGACCCTTGGTTTCGGATTTAGAGTACAAAAATTATAGTACAACTGCTGAAGCACTTACACATACCTGTGTATCAGGATGTCTATTAGACTTATTCTACTCAACACAAGGAAAATATTTTATTTTAAATAACCAGCCTGAAAACAAAGCCTTAAGTTAAATGCCTAAATTATAAATAGTACAACTTTATATATGGATAAATCTTAACAGACATAATAAAATTTATGTCAATATTTTTCACAGACTGCAAAAAATATTGACATAAAAACATAATGCATGGGGCAGCACCTCTGGCTCAGTGAGTAGGGCGCCGGCCCCATATACCAAGGGTGGCGGGTTCAAATCTCACCTGGCCAAACTGCAACAAAAAAATAGCCGTGGCAGGCGCCTGTAGTCCCAGCTGCTTTGGAGGCTGAGACAAGAGAATCGCCTAAGCTCAGGAGTTGGAGGTTGCTGTGAGCTGTGTGATGCCACGGCACTCTACCGAGGGCAATAAAGTGAGACTCTGTCTCAAAAAAAAAAAAAAACCATAATGCATGACTCCACCTATATAAAGTTCAAGAACAGGCGAAAACATCTATAATGATAGATGTCAGATGGGGGTGACTTTTGGTGTGGGTATTAACTGGGATGTGCATGAGAAAGGTTTGATGACTTAGAAAGAGTCTACATCCTCATCTAGATGGTAAGAACATGAGTGTATAATATAGGAAAAAATTATTTAAGCTCCACATATAGGAGATTATATAAGATTCTATAGTTCGCTATTTGTATTGTGAACTAAAAATAAAATCCGAAGTTCTCTCCTGACTAAACAGACCCCTTTAGACCCCTTTTGGCCAAGGGGACCCCAGAAACACCTTGAAACTGAGTTCTCGGCCATGATGGGATGGAAGAGATAAAGCACAATCACAAGCATATAATTTCCCTTCAAAAATATTCATGAATCTTCCTATAGGTTGTTAAATACATGTGTGCCTGGCTTCTGACCAAGATTCAACTTCCCAATCTATTGGAATGGCTACACAACAGGCTCCTAGCCTTATGAAAAATGAAGCTCTACTTTTTCCAAAGTATAAACCTTGCTTTTTTTTTTTAGTTAATAATATGACATACCTCAATAACAATTTAAAAATGGTTAACTATCTATCATGAGATAACTATCTAATAAAAAATGAATAATATACAATAGTCTTCATCTCTCCTAAAACAAAATTTCAATGGTAACTGTACTTTAGTAAATACCAAGAGTGCACACACTTAAAAGGTTTTAAAACCCGTCTGCTTACATAGTACAGCATTACGTATTTTACATTTCAATGTGGCTACAACTCCTAATCCTCCTGTAAAGATTCTCACATAAGCCAAGCTATTGATAAAACAATTGCTACTCCTATAAAGAGTTTTATTTGCTCTTGTTGCCTATCAGCATTATACACAGGAGAATATACTTGAAAAGGATCAAGTTCTATAAACAGGACTAAATGATTATGGACTGGGCATCTTTATAATTGTGTTTTTACTTTTTTTCCTCCCCAGTTGTTTCTCAAGGAACGCAGCGGAAATTGAACCATAAAGCTTAGCTTGACAGAAAGGCATTAGCCTACCACAAAGATAGGAGAGACAGTTATTTATGAAGAAACACTGTTCCCTATTATCCTTTTGAGATTCTACAAAAGGGCTAAATATTGATGCATTTTCAAGTCACCTATTCCCCTACTTCTTGTATTAACAAGCAGGAGTATGTTTTAGATGCTCCTAATTTGTCAAGATCAGGTGAACAGAATTGTCGTACAGAGCACACTGCTCTCATTCCTACAAGGGCTCTGCAACCCTGCGGGCTATTAATAATTTATGGGTCTGTCTCAGTTCACAATAGGGGCATTACTCAGAGGGCATCATTCTTATTGAAAGAAGTTAACAGCGATGGGCAGATAAACAACGTGCAAGTCAAACAAGAAGCAGCCTCCCATGAATTTATGGACATTGGAGATCTGTTAAGGAGCTCCAGCAACTACAGTCAGAATAAAGTACTCAGCATTCTCTACCTGTGCTTACATAAATGACCTGTTCGGCTGAATCTAACCATTTTCATAATTGTATCAGTTGCATAAGCACAGAAATTATTTTAACATTATTTCATTCTGTTGTATGTTGACATAGTCAATGCTATTGGGTATAATTATCCTGTTCGTTACATTAGCTTTTCCAAACTTACCTTTTTAACAAAAATATGACATCTACTTTTGGGTTACAGCATTATTTATTTATCAAGGAAATATGTGAAGCATCCTGATGTTTTTATGACTGAAAACAAACAGGTGTTCAGGAAAAGAACACCATCCTTTATGGGCCTCCTCATTATACATAGAACTTCTTTGTGAAATTTAGATCAGATTTACCAGAAAATTCATATTAAATAACAAGGTACATGGGCTGGGCAAAACATGCATATGTGGAATGGCCAATTTCAGACCCATGGCATAAATCCTAAATATGTGAGAACTCAGAATGCAATGTATTTTTTCTTCTAAATAGAAGATATTCTTCTTGGTTAAATCAGAGCATTTATTTATTTTCTTGAAGATATATTTGAAGAAATACACTTTGATATTATTTAGAATGTACTCAATGAAGTTCCTAAAGTTTGAACTTTCTGAATATCAGTAAAAAGTAACCTTTAACTAAAAATAGTAACACTTAAAGTTTATTGAGCACTATGTGCTAGATACTGTTCTAAATACTTTGCTTGCATGAACACATTTGTAATTCTCACACCAACTCTATGCACTAGATATTATTATCCCCTCCATTTCATAGATAGGAAGGAAGCAAGCACAGATTGGTTAAGTAATTTGCCTACAGACACACAGCTAATAATGAAGATTCTATTCAAACCCAAGCAACCTGTCTTTACAGTCCTTGTTTGCATGCTTGGTGCTTACTGCCTCTTAGTCAAGAGCATGATTTGTTTACTCCACATGAAAGCAATGTCCAGGGAAAGAGGCAGCTTTTCATTCACTAGCAAGACTGAAGTCAATTTGGTGGGAAGCTAGTTTACATTTATCCCACACAAAATAAATAGAAATCCATGAGCAAAATCAGTACATAAATTATACCCCCTACCTCAGCTGCCAGGAAGAAGAACTTCAAGGACTAAGAAAGAAAGGAGACCTGAGAAATAAAAGAATTCCTAATGACGGCGGGTAACTCATGTCCCCAGGGTGAGAAAGGGTTAGCTGGTCAAACAGGGAAAAGATGGCTCTATAGCAACATATTGTGTTCATTCCTTCCTTGAAATGAACATTATAACTCTGAAAGTTAGAATAAGATTCTATGCTGAATCAGATGTTCATCTTTTTCTTCTTTCACTAATGGAATGCCCTAAGACAGAATAAGTACGGACATTAAAGGTTTTTTTGAAAAACCCTGGATTTTTCTTTAGTGCTAATTTCAAATTTTAAATGAAACTGATTCTATGGTTAAAGAAAGTAACTGCTAAGGGAGACCTCACTCTTGGCACTGTTATGCTTTCATGCTACAGTGAATAACTTTGGCCATGAAGCATATTATGCCCTAAAAAATGAAGTCTTCAGTAGCAATATTATAATCCTTAATCTGGGGTTTTCCTATTGCCCTTTTTCAAACTAAATAGAACTTCACCAGAATGAAAGTGAATATATTATTTATTTTCCATATGTGATTAGCATCAGCTTATAAAGAAGGAATCTTTTCACAAATTTATAAAAAGCTTGTTTCAACAAATGCCCTATTATATCTAAATATACATGATTAGAAATATAAAACTAAAGTATTTACATTAATTATAAAAGTAAACTATTTTCTCAATTTATACATGATTAAATCATAATGAAATATTTTAGCACCAAATATTTTAATTATTTTGTTTCAGTGAATTAAAAATATGTGACACTACTTCACAGTAGAGTCAGCTACATAATGCATTAGGGCCAGAAAATGTCAACTTTTGCACAATTTCAAGAGTGTGTTCTAAAGAAAATAAAACTTGGCTTCAAGATTTCAAAATAATAATAGCCATTACAACTAAATACACCTGTCATTCTCTATTTCATCAATTATCTCACTGGATATTTTAAGAAAAAAAAGTCTACAGCTAAAGAGTTTGAATAACACCTTCAGAATCAAAATGTGCTTCATGTGCTTTATCTCATGTAAGTCTCTGACAAGTCTTTTTTTCCCCTGAAATTAACTTTGTTAACCTGGTGTTTGTCAATTTCAGTTGACCCATTACTTTTTTCTGAGCTTCCCTGGTTGACGGTGCCCCACCTGTGCTGTCACGCATCACTGTCCATACAGATCCACTGGAGCTCACACCTGGTCTCTCCCAAAATCTGCCCTACATTCATTATACCTTAGCTAAATTTAATCTGTATCATTTTGCTGTAATAAGCCATGGTGCGAGTGTAATCGCTTTTCTGATTTCTGCATGTCCTTTCAGTAAATCACTGAAGCACAGGAACTAGACTAGATTCTTTTTTTCCCACACTATCTAGCATTCAAGCAGCTTTATTACCTGACTCCTTGGTCATGACCACTCTCTGTTGGACCCTTAATATCCACTGAATCCCTTATATTTAACCAGCCTCCAGGTCTTAACAGAAACAATAAACTCACACAATTTGCTGCAGAATAAAAAAAAGCAACTTCTGAAATTAAGCCAATTATAAGAATCAACATAAAATGAACAAGACTCATCAATTGCAAACTATCATTTTCAGCTTTTTGCAAATGACTATTCTCCAGGAAGGGATCAGGGTGCCTCACAAATTCAGTTCTGCAAGATTTAGGTCCAGCCTACAGCAGCCATCCTGCTTTTCTCTCCACACATCGTGTCCTTTCCACCCATCTTGTCCCATCCATCACCTTACAGTATCTGCCACAAACACTGCATCTTCAGGAGAGATAAGATCGTGATCTGCCAAAACATCCGTTACAAAGGTACAAGAATCAAAGAAACATGCTGTCAGTTCTACTTTTGGCAATAAAGGCTTTTCTCAAGTTTACTTCTTAGCATAGCTTTGAGGCGACAGCAATAAAGCCGCACCATGAGCTGTCAGTAGTAGACGTGAGGGTAGGGACAGCATTGAACATTGAACACATCATCTGATAGCCCCTTTTCTATGTGCATTAAAACACTCCTATTGGAAAAAGAGAATTATCCATCCATTAAACTTCATTCTTCTGTCACCAAAATATGAGATGCCAATAGCTACCATTTTTGTCTTTCAAGAAACTTTTTTGCTTAATGACACCCTTTTAAAATATTCAAATTCACCATCCTGGATCTCAGACAACTCTTATATGTAGTAAATGTTTAATTGCAGCCTTTTTAAAAGAGCCATTTGAAGGGATGCAGAGTGACTTAAAAAATCTTTCAAATAGGAGGCAAACAGAAATAAGTCAGCTGGGCGGTGCCCGTGGCTCATCTAGTAGGGCGCCGGCCTCATATACCGAAGGCGACGGGTTCAAACCCAGCCTCGGCCAAACTGCAAAACAGAAAAATAGCTGGGCATTGTGGCGGGTGCCTGTAGGCCCAGCTACTTGGGAGGCTGAGGCAAGAGAATCACCTCTGAAGGTTGCTGTGATCTGTGTGACACCACAGCACTCTACCGAGGGTGATAAAGTGAGACTCTGTCTCTACAAAAAAAAAAAAAAAAAAAAAAAGAAAGAAGTCATCTAACAAAACCTGCACATGAATTTTTAACATGATGTACATATGTTACAGAATTTATTTAAAATAAATATGCCTATTGACTTTGTTCAGCTCCAGAAATAAACATTGGAGGAACTTGGTATTATAAAAGTAGAAAAGAAAATAGGAAGTGCTGGTCAGTATTTCTGTCAATAGCTACAATCAGCAGGCGATCGGTTTACAAGCTGGAGATCAGGGTGATGTCACCTCAATCTAACAGAAGAAGAGGCCTTCAAGGTCAGAACTAAATACAAGGACAAGCAGACATGGTGTGTGTGTTTTCATGGCGTACTCAGGAAACCTCCCTATCTGCACAGGTGTTCCTAAGAGGCGAGTGAGGAGAAGAGCACCTCTAACCCTGGAGACTGTCTTAAGGTTATTCGAGATTTTTGGTGTCACCACTGAGGAGATTTTATAGTCCTAGAAGAATCCTGTCACCTGTCACTAACCTAAGGATGGTTAACATACGTGAAAACTGTGTAAAAATAAACACAAATTTTAACCTTTCACACATAAAAAAATCAGTATCTAATAAAGAATTACTTAACTCAATTTGAATGTAATTACACTTAATGATACATTTTTTGAAATTGTTAATCTGGATTACATATTCAATAAAGTTTTCCAAAATAGTTCCAAAGTAAGTTTCATGTTGACTTTTTATTAAATGTAAAGTTTTAGTCCAACAGGATCTGTCCTTGTCTGTATTTTGTATGTTAGATCTATATTCATGTTTATAACTAACAAAACTTCACAGTAATTCCTTGAATAAAGTTCTAGTCGAATATGTCAGTATGCGTTTCATTTCTAAAGCTTTGAAGTCAAATCCTAGTAAATGTCAATATGCCCATATCATGTCAACACTTGTCATCTGTACCCACAAGTCAGTGTAATCGGCAGATAGAAATGAAAAGAAATTGAAGGTATTTTATGGCTGTTCTGCTTGAAGAAATAAGAATAAGTAAATCAATGTTTCTTGTCATTTCCTGAAAATACTGTATTCTCTGAGACATTTAGCCAGCATTTTCCCATTTAAACAAGGACAAAAGCATAAGAAGAAAGTTTTCACTCAGAAAACTAGCACGTCAATATTTCTGGATCACAGAAATTAAAGTTGTATCAAGAAAGGCTTTAAAATCTAAGTTAAATACTCTCTCAAGGTTGGTTGCTGTCAGCGATGGTAACTAGCATTAGGAAAACCTAAAACTTCAGGAATAATCATATTTAATATCTCATTTTTGCACTAAAATATTACCAAATCTACCCCATGTAAAAATGCCAAGATACTCATTACCTTCATTGTAACATTAGAACTCCAAAAACATTCTATTTCTTTACTTATACAGTATATTTTTCTCATTCATTTTCCCATCAATTCGACAGGACATTTTTCTTAACACTCTTTATATATTATTAACCAATATTATTGCTGACCTTTAGAAATGGATATCTCTTGATTACCCAGCCACAATGCATATACATTTAAATAGCTGAGTGCAAAAAAGCCTCCCTTTTGTAATTGAGGAAATAGTTTCTGAATCTGATAATATAATTGGTCCTGGGTTAGAAAACATGTTACAAGTATCTACCTTGAAGCCTAAAGTAATATTTAGGAAAATAAAAAGTATTAACAATAAAATGTGGTAGTATAGGAAGCACATGTGATGTGGATTATGGGACCTACCATACTTAGTCCAACAGACACCAAGTGAAAGCCTGCGCTAAGGTCGGAGACACTTCTCCCTGCTTGGAGATCTCCCTGTACGAGGCAGTGGCTCTGGAAGAGCTCAGTACATGCATGTTCTAGGCACCCATACGTGCCAGTGGATCCTGCTGGCTGCCTAGTAAGACACTATCTCTTTTCCCTTCCTCTTTGCTAACAGAACCCTGAATTACTGGGGGTGGCAATGCGCCTAGATTCTTAAAAACTACGCCTCTCAACTTCACACACAGCCAGCAGTGGCCATGTGACACAGTCCTTGCTAATGAGATTTAAGTGGAAGTTACTGGGTGAGCAGTGAGGAAACCCTTTATAAGGGAACAGGCTGATTTGCTTTTTTCTCCTGGTCTTTCTCTCTTCTTTCTTCTCCTGCCTGTAACTCTGTGCTGGCTGGAGGTCAGGAACCAGCACAGAGTATGAGCGCCAGGGCCAAACTCTAAGGATAGTGACTTCCAAAGTCAAAGGGCTTCGCTTTCCTCTTCTCCTTGGCCCGAAACACTATTAGTTTTTCCTGTGTGTCTGAGCCACAGGTACTGCACTTGGCCCCAGGCTAAAAGCTAGAGATAAGTTCCTTCTATAGCTTGCAACTTCCCCTCCTCCAAGCCAGTGTGCACACCCCACCAGCCCCTCTCCTCCTCTGCAGGCTCCATTATCTTCAAGTAGTAGTTTTGGTCCAAATTTTATAGCTTTTTTTCCTTGGAGGGGTCATAAATTCCAGTATAGTCTAAGTACCTTAGTTCTTAGAAACAAAATTCTTTAACTTTAACTCCTGACTATTCCCTAAGGAACTTCTAAAATCTAGACTATTGCCATAAATGGCTTCTTGATAAGAGAGTGGTATTTGAAAATCCAGACCCAACAACCTGATGATGGAGGGAATTCACAGAAACAACACTGTCAACATTTTCTCATGAGCCTTCCACTGTCCATTTAAAGGATTTTGTTAATCATATTGAAAATATTTATAATTTCTGCCATGAATAACTCAGAGTTTAGGTGATGGCTGGTACTGCTACATAGAGATATGGGAATAGAAAGAAATAAGGTTACAAGTATCTTACAGATAGAATACTTAGATGATTTCAGGTAATGTAATTCAGCAGACGCATATTGAATACGAAGTACCTACCCCTAAAGTGATGAACAAAGTATGAGGAAGATGTTGAGGAAGTATATATAATCATCCTTGACTTTTTAATACTCTCATTGAAGAGAAGAAAAGACTAACAAGAAAAAATTAATTCAAATAAATATATAATCCAATACTAAAAAATGGAGGGAAAGAGCCATACCCAAAACTCTCAAATTATAGCAAAATGCACAAGGCTAAGATTAGAAATGAGTCAACACCTTATAGATATTATGCTAAAACCCTGAATAGATAACATCTAGTAAGTTACAGAACATGAATAGTACATACAGTTCGCTGCAGATCACCAAGAAGTTAGGGTTACTAAAGACATATATAATCAAGAAAAAGTGTTCTTCTTGACCCAATTCTTCTTGCATTTTTTTCATTTAAATAACATATGTAAAATAAAGCTAATTTTAAGAATGAAATAATGACTCCAATGTTTTATGTCTGAGTGATAAAGCTCACTGGGGCTCAGAAAGCAAATATGGCACTTTGACTTACTGAGCTAGCGGAGGAGCAGTTCCGAGGTCTCTCTGGACCCCTGACCCTGTCCTGTCTCTCCCAAACTATAGTTCTCTGAAACTAGTCCCAAGGAGGAACACTACTGCCTTTAATCCCTTCCCTGAAATTTCATTAACCAGAAAAGATTAATACCACACCTAGAACCCAGACAAACTTGTCCCAAATTATTGTATCATTTATGAGCTAATTTCTGTCTCCAATGTCAATTGAATTCCCCTAAAAAATCACTTACTACTCCTCAAAATTACCACATTTGCCCCACTTGTCTTTCCCCTATAAGCAACTGGATCTCACTGAGATATTGGGTAATCAGTCTCCTGTGATTCCCCTATGCTGACATGAATTTCTATGCCTTTTTCTCTCCTATTAATCTTTTATTGTCAGTGGAGAGGTAAGTGAAACTTCAGAGGGTAGAAGGGAAGCTTTCCCCCTTTGAGGAGGAAATTGATTTGGGAGGAAACAAAAGAGAAAAATCAGGATTACAATATCAAATGGCAGGAATAGATTTTGAAAATTTAGTGGCATAATTCAAGTAAAGCATCCAATGAATAGTAGGTACCAAATGTTGACATCTTTCCTTCTTGTCTTCTTATTGGTCTTTTGGAATCCCAAATTTGACATCTTATGAATCTCTACCTCAGACTGACCCATTTCCTAACCATAGGAATTTGAGGTTATTGTGAAGTAGGCTGAGGCCACAGCATTCTAGCCTGGGCAACAGAGTAAGACTCTGTCTCCAAACAAAACAACTCTTCATTTCCAGACAGACACAAACACACATACACGCACAAAAAAAAAAAATAAAATCAATAGAAGCTCACAAAAGCAAGTAGAGAACAGTTTCGTTTATAAATAAACTGTTTCTGTTACTGGACGAAGAAGATCCAGCTGCCTGTCATTGTCAGCCAATATTCAGAGACGAGGATAGGTCCACCAAATTTGGACCTATTTGGTCCAAAGAAGGCTGGGATTGGTCAGAAGGCCGTGATTCTAGAAAACATTGAAAGTAGCCTCTCCAAGACTGTTCTGTTCTTCCATTTCTGACATTACAGTTTTATACATTCGAGTTCAAAGTGAAGACCATGTTAACCTTTATCTTAAACAATAATCGGCAGAACTCATGATCTATAGTAAACAATAATTAGTATAACCCATGACCCAAAATAACATTCCAATTCAAAAGTTAATCTCCTAAATCAATCCACCTAACTAGAGTAAGAGCTAAATTCATAAAACAGTAAGAATGGGAGACAGGGGTGAAGGTCAGGCAGGACCTGAACTGCAGACCAGCTGTGACAGGTCTGCCTGCCGGACAGACTCCACCTAATGTTTTCTGTGTGTGCTTTCATTTCTACACATCTTCTATTTTAAAAAGTGCTTAAAAATGAAACCAAATCCAGGTTTCATCCAAATGAAACCAAACTATAGTATGTTTTTGTAGCACTAAATATCTCCTTTAAGTTGATATGTCTTTAAAAATATGAGCTGGAAATTAACTTGACAATTGTTTTACAAGATTAAAAAATTAAGAGAAATAGCTTCAAAAACGCAAAATTTTATGCATTAACATTTATATAAAATCTGCATATTAATGAACTTCAAGTATTACAAATCTTGGCAGGATGTTGCAATGAATGTTTCTGGACATCTGCCATGATATATTGAGTCTCTTAATTTAAAATTGTTTCTTTGAAAGCAATTTTAAGTTAGTTAAGCAACAGAATTCCTCTATTTTGAAAAAATTCACATTCTAGTTTCTTCATAGATGATCACTGTTAAGAAGTTTAAACAACTCTAATTCTCTAAACTACAGAGAGCAGACACGCAAAAAAGCTTCAGTTAAATAAAATGAACAAAAAAAATACCCTTTCCTGATTTTCTCCCTCAGCCCTCCCCACCCATCACCTTGATTCTGCAAATGGCAGGATAAATTAAAGCTCCTTTCTCTGCATCAACTCCTTTGTCCTCTCAAGGTTGACTAATCATATTCATCTCTTAAAATGAAGTAAGAAATATTTCAAAAGCTGTATTCACATTAAATCAACTTTCTGATTCCTGCATTGCAGGAATAAAGCAATGTAATCACATCTTAAATTGGTTTACAGCAGGCTGTCTACCTTATCCTAGTTCTCGGGATGGATGAAATGAATAGTTTTAAAATAGCAGTTTTTAATTCTCAATGACATGAAAATTAATAGTGCGTAATTGCCTCAGTGTTGACAAGTGAGAGATGTTTAACTCCTTAAATGAGCTTTCCTAATGAATCGGTGTCAGAGGAAGGCGCTGCTGCACGTACATTGTTGATTGATTGATATCTAAGGGGATTGATTTAACTATAAAAGCATAACAAAAACCAGTTTTTTAAATAATTTAGGTAAAAATTAAATCAAACAACCTTCACTTAATATTTGCAATGTTACTTACGATTTTACTTACTGTGGGCTTCTAGATATTCTAGGTATTGAGTACAAGGAAAATCTTATTTTACATTTTATTTGTCTATTCAGAAACATTAAATCTTTCCATATAGTTGAAGCAAAGTAAACTTTTTAGTACTAGATTTCCAATTACTTAAAAGTACAGGCTATGCTAATAGATTTAAACAACAGTACGGAGAATATATTTGTACTTTTATGTTTGAGTATTCTAAAATAAAAACAAATATAATGAATCAAGTCTCTTTTTAATACAAAACTTTTACTACATGTAAAAATTTATAAAAAATTGTTATCTCTTATGTTGAACTTTAACATTTTATATTCATTCCTTCTAATTCATATTAACTTGTAACTACATTGTTCATTATTTTAAACTCTGTGAGTAAAACCAAAACATATTAATATTTCTAAATACATGGAACAGAGAAAAGTGAATACGTTCTATGCAAATAAAATGTAACACAGGCCGGCTGCAATTCAGTCTTCATTTTCCATGCCTTTCACATACACCTGCTGCCTACCTTAAGTACCTGTCAGGCACTGGTCTAAAAACTCTGTATTTAACCCCGATGACCTCCTAAGAGGTAGGTAACGTCATCCCCATTTTGGAGATGAGGAAGGCTCTGCTTAGGGAGAGTCCTATCCCATGCTCACACAGATGGCAATGGGTGGATCCTGACTATAAACTAAGGGCTCATACATACCATGGTTAGCAAATATTTTTCCATTTAGATTGTTTTTATAGGAATGCCATTGTTTTACTTGCCAGTAAAATGTGAAGGTGTTAGATTGTATTCAGTTATTCCTTCATCAGTTCAGTATGCTTGCGAGTGGACTAAATGTCGGTGCTCTCTGAGATGCTGGGATTCCAATGGCAGAACACAGACGAGCCCTCCCTGGAGGCCACAGAGTTTGGAAGAAGGGAGATCTGCTTTGTAATTAAACCTCTTACCCAAGAGACCAGAAGGGCAAAGGATGGATAAATTTGGCACTCAGACACACACTCTTGACCTGTACCCTCACAGCCTGCAAAAGTGAAGTAGCTGGAGCAAAATGCAAGGACAGTGGCAAAACCAAAACAACAGCCAGAGATTGTGGTGCTCAGGGAGAACCTCCATTCAGGAAGCCCAGGCTTCTTATTTGCATTCCCTCCCCACCTACAGATCCTGCCACTGCTCCCCTCAAATTCCTTAGAAGATTGAGCACCAGGAATGAAACCAGACCATCAACAATTAAAATCACGGCTTCAGTCTTAGACTTTCTATAAGTAACTAGACACATAAATGCCTCAGTCCATTCTACAGCTATTAGTTGTATTTAAACTTAGTGTCAAAGTTCATTGGAATATTTTACTAAACTGACACCTTAAAATGTTTCAGAAACAAATGCATCCTGTGTTCCAAACATCAGCTTAAATGTGACTCCTTGACACATAATAAGCTAAGAAATTTTAATTAATGTTTTAATGTTTTATGAATGTGTGAAAAGAATATGTGTTCTAGACTTTTTTAAAAAGTCTTAGCTAAAATTAAAAAAAAAGTCTGGGCTGGGTGTAGTGGCTCACACCTGTAATCCTAGCAATCCTAGCACTTTTGGAGGCTGAGGCAGGAGTATCACTTTAGCCCAGAAGTTTGAGGTTGCCTTGAACCATGATGATGCCACTGTACTTCAGCCTGGGCAACAGAGTAAAAGCTTTAAAAAATAAAATAAAATAAAGAAAGTCTCAATTTACTCATCTGATCTGCAAATTGGGAATGATAAAAACCATTTTTTGTGGAATATTAGTTATTATATGTGAATGAGCCTAGTAGGATCTAGCACACAGCAGATACTCAAGGATGGTCACTTTTAAATTTTGAAACAAAATGACTTTATATTTTATTTATACTGGAAAACCTACAAAATAGCTCCCAGTATTCTTGTTAATCAGTTTCAAACTAAATAATTTTGCTGCATTTACCAAATGTGTAGAGATTGGAAAAATACATAATGTACAATTTCAAAGGTAAAAATGCACTTTACATATTACTTTGTAAGTAATATTCCTTTGCTTTTGTTATAATTTTATACCTTTATCACAAAAATAAAAAATGTTAAAATAGGAAGAGATTTTAGTAATATAACCAGCATTTAAAACTGATCCTTCCTCCCTTTTTCATGTCTATACTGACGCTTCATTCCCTCCCTCTGTCTCAGACAGACCCTAACAGGTTGCTTGTGGTGGATGGAGCATGTGAAGCAGCAGGGAGCAGGATCAGAATTCGGGGTGAGCCCATCTCCTAGACTGCCACCTCACTTCTGCAAATGATGCCCGCAAAAAGGCCCTTTTGTTGTCTCAGAAGAAGAGTTTTAGAAACAGCTATAACACAATACAATTTGCACTCATAATATCATAAATGTAAGTTTAAGGCGACAGGGCCAGTTCAAATATTCTGAAATACTGCTATTTGATTGGAAGTGCCTTTTATCAATTGGAACCTGGTAGAACTTCTTTAAGTAGACATGTTCTCAAGTATAAAATCTAGATTTGACATTTAGCAAGTAATACTAGGCAAGGAACTGGCTTCTCTGAACATTTCCCACAAAATAATGAGATTTGGAGAGCAGCCGTCAGTCATGGAAAGGCATCATCAACCATGGCATGAAGACCTCTTAAAACCTGGTTCCACAAGAAAATCAGAAATTAAAATAAATAATGCATTTAACAGCTTAAAGTTTACAAGATTCTCACCTGCTCTGCAACACAGAATCAAATGATTTTCTTGTTCAAGGAGAATTCAGGCTCAATTTTATTCCCTGTTCTATAACCCTCAGTCAGCCCTGTAAGAAGGTAATTATCAGGGCTAGAGGGATAGACCCTGCTGTTTCTTAGAAGTAAACTCAGGAGCTAAATTAAGGTACTTAGAGGTAAACTCTCAGGGTGCACAGACCTTGACTGTTTGACTCCTGTGGATTTGGAGCAGAACACTAAACACTTCTATTTATTCAGAGAGCAGGTAGAGAGTGGGGCAGCAGAAACAGCTTTCTCCGCCATCTCTGGGCAGCCCCTGCTAATCAATGAGAGTCACACAGCTCGCAACCTCTTGCTCGGGTTTTAAAATGCAAGTCTTAATGTTATTTCATTGTGGTGTCCTTGTACTGAAAAGCGTTTATTATGTAGTTTCAAATTTACCTGAATGTTAAAAAAAAAAAAAAAAAGACCACAGCAGGAAAGCTACCACTGTGAGAAAGAAGGACATAAAATTCAAACAATGAATTAAAGAGGCAAATGAAGGAACTCTTTTCCTTTATTAGAAATAGAAGAAACAGATTGTGCTCATCTTGCTTAGGGCCAACAGGCGCACTGCATGGAACTCAGCCAGCTTCAGTCACAAAGCTCACTGAGGAGTTTTGCTCTGTGAAAAGAGGAAGCCAGATGGGCTATTTACTTTCAACAAGATAATTCTGGAGGAAATTGTTATAAGTCAAAGAAAACTTTTTAGCTTCATCTGCTATTTTAGCCTCTAAATTGATTCAGGAGGCAAGGGGGAGGGTTCTCTTAGGAAAGAAATAGCAGGTCTGCTAAGAGAACTGGGGAAATAAAAGAAGTGCAGGGCAGAGCCTGAGTGCACTGTAGTCCACGTGCAGGAGCTTCAGTCTCACACAGCCCGCGCTCATAACCTCATTCTACACGTCACTCACATGACCTTAGACAAGCTGTCTGACCTCTGGGAGCTCCAGTCTCCTCCTGGGTAACATGGAGACCATAATAGTGTCACAGAGGCTGTGAAGATTAAGTGACATAAATAATAGCTCTTAAAACACAACACACAACATGAGCACCCAATAAACACTGAGCGTAATTTTCAACAATTTCATTTTCTCTTCCATTTGCAAAATGTAAAAGGAATAAATCATAGATACAGATACAGGTAAATACAGAGAGACAGCTATAGAACCAAGGCTGAACAATTGTTAAGAGACAAATGCTATGCTGGTTTTCTGATCAGATTAATCATACTCTACTAATAGAATTTTGGCTTGAAAACAACTTCTCTTTTATTTTGCTACCACAGAGAAAGAGTAAAATAACCCAGATAATTTTATCCTTCTATCAAAATTTACAAAGACACATTCCTACCTTAAAATTTTTAAAAATTGATTTTTAAAAAGGTAACTATAGAGCAAATATAGAAAAGCTAATTAAATTCTGAATTAAGATAGATAATGGATGCTTCCTTACTACAAAAGCCAAGTTTTTCCTATCAGGCTGCAAATAATGACAAATGGAACAAAATTAATGTAATGCTTATATGCATATACACAGGAAAGGCATCTAACAATCTTACTTCTAGAATGTACAAAAATTATTCAGTAAAAACTAAAGAATTCAAATTAAATTATGGGATCATTAGGCATCCAAATTAACCTACATTTCTTTTCATACATATAATATATTGTTCACTATAATTGATGATTCTAAGAGAACAAAAGATAGTCCCAAAACAAAGTAATATACAATTATGTTCAGTCTACTCTATTTATCATGGCAGGAGAAAGGACATACATTTTCGAAAGGATTATTCAGCATGAAGGACTAAAACTAAAATGGTTGCCTGGTTATCTTTGGATTGATTTTGAGAATATCACAAATATTCTACTTCACTACCATATTAAAGAAACAGCATCATTACTTTTTGTAGCAATTATTTTTCTTAAGGGGAAAAACACAAATCATCAATTCCACTTTCAAAAATCTATTTATGGTTCCTATAAGCCAAACACAAGAGCAAACCGCATGTGGTGAAGCTATTTAGAAAATCTAAGAACTGTTACTATATTTGACTTTTTACATTCCCTAGTCACTCAGCCCATTGTGCCCCAAGAAAAACCAAATAAATGCAGACATTAACAATATTTGAAAATAGTATGAGAAACCACATATTTGCTGGAAACTTACAAATTTTATGCTCCAATTAATGCCAGCAAATAAACTGAGTCTTTAAGGAAAGATAATACAAGTGGAAATCATAACTTTGTCTCAATTATCATTTATAAAGTTAATACAAAATAAAATTCCCTCCGTACTACAGAAAAGAAACCTGGCTATGTGGAGAAGGGCCTAGACGTTGGGTTTGGGATATGAAAAATCTCCCTGTGATCTGGGAGTGAGTGAATGAATACTTTTACCCAAGAGGTGAGCAGTAGAGTTGGGAAAAATGCTAATGAGGCTAAGAGAAGAGAGGTAGGATTGAAATGTGCTACACAAATGGTCCCCTGGGTGTAGCTTGCTCATTCTTGTGTGTGTGTGTGGGGGGGGGGGGCGGGGGGTGGGGGAGAAGCTGTTTTCATAACAATGGGTCAAGGTCCAGCAGAAAGGCAATGAGGGTGTGGCTAAGTGGGCGGCAGGCTTCAAAGAAACACCAAGCTGCTGTCTTTCTCCACATTGCCTGATCCCTCCATGCTCCATCTACTTTGAACTTGGCTGCTTTAAGGAGAAAGATGATTGGGCTGGATCCAAAAAAATCTGCCTATCCCCAGGAGACTGAAAGCCAAATCCAACTGTCTCGTGTGACAGGGAAGAAAGGAACTCAAACTGTTAGGGCTCTGTTTGAGACACATACGATATCATTCTACTTGGCCCATGGAGGGAAATGCCACTAAATTCAACTGAGGGGGACTAGTGCCTTCCTGTGGGTGAGGGGATCTAAAGTTGGCTTGTAAAGGAGCCCTTGGTGCTTATTCAGTGTGGCGTTATGGTAAGTGGCTCTCATAGCCAACAGTATAATAAGAACTGGGTATTATACATTTGTGTTTTCCAGGCCCCTAAGAGCAGGAAAGGGCTTTCACATTCAGTAACTGCTGCACAGAGAGAAGCCACTATCCACTACAATAGCATGAGCTTCCTGATGGAGCCAAAAGTATGACCTTTTTAAAAACCTGCAACTCATCTCTTGTGGAAAGGAACACATCCCCCATTGTCAGGTGAGTCTACTTAATGAGGTGGGAAAGGCTGACAGGCCTTACTGGTTGAATGGAAATGGGATACTTAAGAGCGCAGCCAGTCTGGCCCTAGCATTGTCTTCATTTTATATTAAAAAAAAAAGAAAGAAAGAAAATAACAGCTACTGGGCGGCACCTGTGGTTCAAAGGAGTAGGGCGCTGGCCCCATATACTGGAGGTGGTGGGTTCAAACACAGCCCCGGCCAAAAAATGCAAAAAAAAAAAAAGACAGCTACTCATTTGGAGAAACCACATTCCCCACTCCACCACCTGAAACAAAGCTTGTTGGTTCAAGAGGGCTCTCTGAAGTTCCCTTCCATGTCCTGGTTCACTAATGGTTTGTCTAAGTTAAAAGCTGAAGGTGTGCTCTGATGGACAACAACTGTTGTGGACGACTCTAAAAGACCAACTGTGGTAAGGACGAGTCAACCCAAATGTCTGAATTAAAGCTATGACCTCTGTCAATGCTCTCAAGGCTCAGGCCTTTTTTAGTCTACAGAATTATTTTAGACTACTGCTAATGACCTGTCTCGTCTCCCATTTGGAAGACTGTGGGATGGCAGATCGAAGGAGCCCAGCTGTAGGACTAAAGACTTTGAAAATAAATCATGGCTGATGAACAGTCTGGGTCACTGATACAGATGCCCAAGGTAAGGTCCTATTCTCTGAAGTAACAAATTGGAATCAAGCTTTTGATCAAAACTGCTATAAAATACAGAAAAATTCACACAGATAGGGCTGGTCCTAAACAATTCTGTCATGTTTTATGCTATCAACAACCTCTCCCAAACATGGTCCTCCCCTTATGCCTGTGCAAACTCATAGCCTGGTATGACATTGTTCCACTCTGACTGATACACATTCAGAGGCTTCTCCTGACTCCCCAGGGATCTTATATTTCGCCATGTGTGGCAATCTAGACTGCAACTATTGGACGATTGTCTATGCAGCTTAACCAAACAAGTATAATGGTGATTCCAATCAAGTCTAGCAACAAATTCCAGAACAGAGTAACCTGTGCTCTCCAGGTAGGAGAGAGGGGGCCGTGGAATGTCTCCACTGAGCAGCAGAATTGCTTTCTGGAATATCTACTACCCTGTTATTATTGGCAATGACACCAAAGATCAGCAAGTCATTCCAAACTTCCACATACAGACCATATTAGATAATATAGTCAACTTAGATTGTCTAAATTAAGACCTGGGATTTATTCATAGCAGGCTAAATAAGAGACTTTGGTTAAGGAAGGGGGGGATGCTGGATGAAATCAATACTGTAAATTGGCCTCTTGCTGCTATTTAGGATTTTCCTGATTATATCCCTAACTAAATGATATATGAGACAAGTTGACTAGATTTGGTTCCAGCCTCTGCTAGTCTGATTAATCAAAGTGACCACAGGTGGCATATTCATATGAAAATTAACCAGAAGCCAAGATGGCATAGAATAAAGAGGTCAGTTTTGAAAGTCACAGTTTCTTGAAGCCTCCTCCATTCCCTGCACTTCTTGCTGTGTGTGCTGAGATTGCATGGTCCTGACTGCTTTTTTATCTGGGCCATTTCTCAGGGTGGTTTATGTATCTGATAACCTTAAGAAATGAATTAATGCCTATTTCCAGACAAAGAGGAAGTATGCTTACTGCTTGCTGTAAAAATAGAGAATTCCCCAAGCTCAGCAGTTCTTATCTGCAAGGCAAACCTTCCACACATGTAGTACCCAACTGGGCCATATCACATCACCCCCTGTAGAATCTGGGGGCAAAGGAAACTGGTACAAATAAGATGATGCTTACATAACTGACTGTATCATGAACAATGAAGTCCAATGTCTCTTATCCACAAGTCTCATGTCTTCTGCCAGCATCCATTATACATTTAACAGGCTAACTTATTAGGTCGTAAGTAGAGTAAAACTCAGATCTCAGACCCAGTACACAGCATGCTTATCTCTGGCTTGAAGAGCCTACACATATGACATAATGCCCAGTTCAGACACAATCACTATACTTAATGTTAAAGTATAAGGTTACACAGGTACCCTAAAGTTATACCTACTCTTCCTGGATTATTTAGTGTAAGCAAAAGCAAACTAGTAATACATGAATTTAAAAACCACTTCCCTATCTTCTAAAACCTAAACCAGGTTTAAACTCCATAAAACTGGGGTTCCTTACTTCAATTCCAGTTCAATACAGTGAAGCCCCTATTGAAGGAGAACTATCACCACAAATTCACTACCCTGAGGAAGACAAATACTAAATATATGAGACACCGTGATACGATTTGAAGAGAGGGGTGATTTAGGATATGGTCTAGATGGGGAAGAATGTGAGTAAGAAGTGCTACTAGCCATGAACAATACACTTTTGATTTCAAAGAGGAGAATCAATCAAACTATAAACTTACCCTTATGGAGGCAAAAGAATGGTAAGAAAACAATTATTTGTAAAATTGGATCTCTGCCAAAAAGGAGGGAAGGCAGAAAAAGTATGTCAGATTGAGGGACTAAAAGAAGTTGAGAAATACCATAATTTTAATTTCTAGTATACAGTTTTTAGGGTTTAAAATTTGCCTTCTGAAATTTAATAAAAAGAATTAAAAGTCACCAAGGGCTGTGCATATGATCATTCGACAAAAGATTTGTCTTTTAGCTATTTCTTATACTCACTGTTTAAAAAAAAAAAAGGAAGAAAAAGAACTTAAGAAGAGAGAGAGGATGAAATAACCATTTACAAGAGGAATTATATAACATAATTATTAAAATACGGGCAGTGCCTGTGGCTCAAAGGAGTAGGGTGCCACCCCCTTATACTGGAGGTGGCAGGTTCAAACCCGGCCCCAGCCAAAAAAAAAAATTATTAAAATACCTCAGTGTTAGCTCAAGATTTTTAGCCGACTAGTTATCAAGTATGATCAATCAGTACCCTAAATGTACTCCTTTGTAAAGTATATGATTAAAACAAACTGTGGAAAAATAAGAAAAATTCACATTGCTTCAGAGTGTAATTTTATATTCCTGTGTCTCCATAATTAAGAATAAAAATAAATGGTTTTCAGAGTAACCACAGACATGGAATTGATGGATGACCATTTCTCCACCGCTGTGAGCAGTGAGGAGAGGTGGGTATGTTTACTCATAACACTCTGTGCCTCCTGGAAAGTGATGCCGCTGGTATGTCCCGATGTTTATGTACACAGAGGCCCTGCTGGAGGTGTGCTTGCTTACTGAAAACGTACAAATATCACCAAAGTACACACAATTTCCAACAAAAACTTTATAGTTTAAACTCATCACTTTAAATAATATGAATGTACATCTTTAGAATAATTATGATAAAAAATCAGACTTCGACTCTTGGTTTTATGTCACAGAGTCTTTGTCTAACTGGGGCTGAGGAGGAGGTGGGTGATGGGACTAAATGACGCCGTCAGAGCTGGGCAAACACTAAAAGCATGAAAGCAAATCTATTATACCAATGTTAAAAAAGCTACAGAATAATTAAAATGACTTCCTACCCAAATTAAATTGCCTGGAGGTTTTCTCTACAAGGCTTCAGGCATTATAAACACCCCTTGACTTTGGCCTGTCATGTTTCCTCAATCCATCATGCAGTAGCCTAGAATTAAATTGAAATGATTGGATCAAGAAAAATCAAATTTTTTAACATTTAGTTTCAGTAACGTGATTATAAACCTTTTAGTGATATTGTAATTACTTTGAAGCTTTGAGCATATGTTTCTACTGAGTATATTCAATGGAGAGAAGCTGCATTAGGGAGACAAATATATATAGACCCCAATGAAGCAAAAATACATTGTTGTAAAGTTAAAAGCTAAAGGTGGAAAAGAGACAAGGCATCCATATAATTTCTACTCTAACCATCCAGCATAGAACATCCATTTTAAAATCCTAACTTATTCTGAATTTAAAACAATTTAATAGCTTCCTTCTAAGGGCAAGCATTAGAAAAGCAATAGGAAGAAACAACAGTAAAGGACAGGAGAAAACAAGGAAAATATCATCATCCTCGTGCTAGCTCCAATTTTAGCACAGGAAAATACAGTAGGGCACTGGCCCCATATACCGAGGGTGGTGGGTTCAAACCCAGCCCCAGCCAAACTGCAACAAAAAAATAGCCGGCGTGTGGCAGGCGCCTGTAGTCCCAGCTACCTGGGAGTCTGAGGCAAGAGAATCGCCTAAGCCCAAGAGCTGGAGGTTGCTGTGAGCTATGCGATACCACAACACTCTACCGAGGGCAAAAAAGTGAGACTGTCTCTTAAAAAAAAAGTACCAAAATCTCTCTCCTAAAATTAATTATCTTCTCAGAATATGAAACATTTTCAGTATACTTACTATTTATCAAAATAAAGCCATAGAATTACTTCCCCTATTTATTAATTTCATCCATCTCAACACTTCGTGGGATTCTGCTGTAGTTAGGAGCCACAAAGATAAATATAAGGCTCCATCCTGAAGGCCAATGTCATTAGAAACTGGATTCTTTTAAGGACTCTGGAGAAGACAAACCAGAGACAAGGGTAAAGGTCTCCTCTCCTTTGATTCAGCTTTCATTCATTCAACAAGTGCTTACTAAGCATGAGCACACTTCTTGCCTCAAGAGTAAGGCAGGTAAATAAACATACAATGTGAAAAATGAAATGAGATTAGGTTTTCAAAGTTTAGCAGGAAAATAACTCCATCAAAATAATCTAAACTAGGCCAGGTATCCCAGTGGCTCACAGCTGTAATCCCGGCACTCTGAGAGGCAAGGCAGGTGGGTTGCTTGAGCTCAGGAGTTTGAGATCAACCTGAGCAAGATTAAGAACCATATCTACTAAAAACAGAAAAATTAGCCAGGTGTAATGGCATATGCTTGTAACTCAGCTACTCAGGCTGAACAAGAGGATTGCTCAAGCCTAGCAGTCTGAGCTGAGGTTGCTGTGAGCTATGATGCTATGGCACTCTACCCAGGCTGACAGAGTGAGACTCTATCAAAATAATAATCATCATCATCTAAACTACACAAACTTTTTTAAAGGTTTATTCTGATCATATCAAAATATAGTTAATTGTCCTAACAACTTTCCTAAGTGAAAGGCCAGGCATGGTAGCTCACGCCTATAATCCTATCACTCTGGAAGGCCAAGGTGGGTGGATTGTTTCAGTTTAGGAGTCCAAGACCAGCCTGAGTAAGACTGAGACCCTCAGGTGGTGCCTGTGGCTCAAAGAAGTAGGGCACCGGCTCCATATGCCAGAGGTGGCAGGTTCAAACCCAGCCCCAACAACAACAATAAAAAAAAAGACTGAGACCCTGTCTCTAAAAATAGTCGAGCACTGTGGTGAGTGCCTGTAGTCCCCACTACTTTGGAGGTGGAAGCAAGAGAATTGCTCGAGCCCAGGAGTTTGAGGTTGCTATGAGCTATGACCCCACAGTATTCTACCCTGGGTGACCAGGTGACAATCTGTTTCGAAAAGAAAAGAAAAGACCCTAAGTAAAAAGCAGTATAATATACTCATAGTGTTTAATCTAGCTACTGGCAATTTTATTTAAGTTTATATTTTCAATGTGAATTCACTACTTATTTTCAGCCATATGCATAGCCATTTCCTGCTGCCCCAGAACAGGCCTGATTCACGAAGTTATGTTAACCTGCCCACTGATTACTGCAGGTGTTAACTGCAGGCATTAAATTTACTTCCTCTGCCTGAAAGACCCTTAGAATTCAACAAACACAATGTATCTTTGTTACATACACACTGCTTTTTATTAAATGGGGACAAACCAGATTAGAATTGCCATAACTTCTATATTAACCAAAAGTAAATGAGATGTAACATGGCCTTGCTGCTGAAGTTATTTTTCTAAAAATAATCTGATCACGCCCTCTCCTAGCATTGAGACCAAGTGGCCTCTCATTAGTCAGAGCAAAATCCGAACACTCCAGACAGCCTGGAAAACTGCACTTTGGTCCTGGAAACTCCCAACCTAACCTACAAGTCATTTCCTCCTCCTTGCTCAACACCGCCTCTGCCAACAGAGCCTCCTCCTGTCTTGCTAGAGCCAGGACCCCTCTGTTGGGAATGCACTTGCTTTATCTGCTTGCTCAGGAAACCTCTCAGCTCTGAATGTGCAGTTCAAGTAAGTATCACCTCTGGTGACGGGTGCCCTGCTTTATCACACACACACTTCCATTATAACTTCTATTTCTGCTGGTAGCTATTTTACATGCACACACAGCATTTCCACTAAATTATGACTTCCTCCTTGAGCTATGCAGGCACAGTGCCTATCAGAGCTACTGTAGTTTAGGTCGTTAATAAATGTTTGTTGGATTTAACATGAATTTTCTTACTTCTTTTTTTTCCAATAAAAATGAACTTTTTATTTTGAAAAATCAAAGTCTGGGCTCAGCGCCTGTGGCTCAACGGGCTAAGGCACCAGCCACGTACACCTGAGCTGGCGGGTTCGAATCCAGCCTGGACCCGCCAAACAACAATGACGGCTGCAACCAAAAAATGGCCGGGCGTCGTGGTGGGCGCCTATAGTCCCAGCTACTTGGGAGGCGGAGGCAGGAGACTCGCTTGGGCCCAGGAATTGGAGGTTGCTGCGAGCTGTGATGCCACAGCACTCTATCCAGGGTGACAGCTTGAGGCTCTGTCTCAAAAAAAATAAAATAAAATAAAATAAGAAAAATCAAAGTCTGCATCTATCTGTTTTTTAAATTTATGCCATATTTTCTTTAGAGCTTCTCCTGCCTATACTATCAATGTGTAATCTAATTTTTTCTAAATGTTTCAGTTAAAACTACCTCATAAAACCAAATTCCATGCTGATATCTTTGAGACACTGAAGCAAATTAAGCTACAAGATTTGTTCTTTTATCCTTCTCAACTTTACTAGAATTTATTTAAAA
This sequence comes from Perodicticus potto, assembly GCA_963574655.1. Taxonomy (NCBI): domain Eukaryota; kingdom Metazoa; phylum Chordata; class Mammalia; order Primates; family Lorisidae; genus Perodicticus; species Perodicticus potto. Next base: position 37,274 of record CAUYRH010149009.1, read on the forward strand.
ATTCTGTGTAATTTTCAACCAAGCCAGATTAGTTACTATTTACAAAGGGCAAGACAATGTTAAACTATTCCAAAGGAGCATTAAGTGTCCCACATTCACCGTTGAACTCTCAAATCAGAAAGCAAAATATACATGAAATGGTTATTTGCTCCTGCTTTGCCTGATCATTTGCTGTTATGTGAAGTCATATTTCCTGTCAAAAGAATAACAAAACTTCCTCTTCTCTACAGGATACAAATTAGCAAGCTGGTACATCAAATCACCCAGCTGCAATTCATTACTGCAGTCCAGGAGAGTAACCACACGTTCTTGCCCCACCTGGGAAAACTGCCTTGAGAAATGAGTTACATTGTTGGCCAGCTTCATCCGCAGTCCATTTTCTCTCTCTCTCTCTCTCTCATACACACACACACTCTCTCTCTTTTAACCCACTAAACTCTTCCTGTGTAACTGCATTACCTTTAAATGACCTCAAAAAAGACAAAAATCAAGTAGTATCTCTGTCAATTCCTTCTCCTACCATAGCACTTAACAACCATGCCTCAAAGCATTACCGCTAACTGCGGGGAACCCTGGTAGGCTGCACAACGCCTCCTCCTCATCTGCTCCCTGAAACCTGCACACGCCCACCAACTGACACAGCGAAAGAGGCTCTGCAGATGCAGTTAACTAAGGTCTGGAGATGAAGAGGTTATGCTGGCGGCTTCTGAATGTAACTGTAAGTGTTCTTGTAAGAGGAAGGCAGAGGGAGATTTGACTGCAGTAAAGGAGAAGGCAATATGACCTTGGAAGTAGACACGGGATTCATGTGGCCAGCAGCCAAGGCATGCCAGCAGCCTGTAGGAAAGAGAAAGCTTCTTCACTGCAGCTGCTGGAAGGAACTAGCCCTGCTAACATGTTGATGTTAGCCCCTTCTGGCCTCCAGAACTTTAGGGAATCAATCTGCACTCTCCTGAGCCTCTAAACTTGTATTTTCTTATAGCAGCAATGAGAAACGTCTATACTGAGCCATGTCTCAAGAGCATAGAACATTACTTTCAAAAAGCGAAACTGAAGAAAGTAAAATTATAATTCTAATGTATATTTCCTGAAAATAATATTTTAAGTCCAAAACATGAAATATAGTATGTAGAAACTTATCTGAAATAACTTGTCACAAAAGCGTAACCAGATCTACATGTGTGTGACAACAATGAAGCATCTGTCCTTCTTTTAAGGTTCTGTTTAAAAAATATTGTTTTTCATATTTCAAAAATAATGTATGGTTAATACTGAGTACTGAAAAACACAGAAATCACAATAAATCACAATAAAAAAAAAATCTCACAACCCAACGAGAATAATTTTGGACTACACTTCCTGATATTTTTACATATGCAAATGGCACCCAATGCATCCAGTTTTCAGTCACAGTAACTAAACTCTTACCTTTCTCAATTACTAAGATTCACACCTATTATCGGTCTTGGATCATTTAACATTAATCACCCTGCAATAATCATTGTTTGAAAAAAAAAAATCACATCACCTCTGGAAACCTGACCTCAAACGGAAGTTTCACCCTCTCTCTGCCTGACTTTACCTTCATGACTGGTATTCCATCAGACATAAAATGATTACATTGCCTGCAGAAGACAGAAGGAATTTTTAATAAATTTGTACATGAAGAATTATGACAACCATAACTTGATCCAACATGGAACTTCCTTAGATGTTAAACCCACAATAAATGTTATTCCAGAACTTCCCACCCCCTCACCAAAATAAAGTCCTAAAATGTTCTGCAATATCCTCAAGCTGTCAGCAAATAAAGGCAAGCATACTGACCGAGTATGAAACTTTAGCATCACACGGGTCTGACAATTAAGTTCACGAACATATCCTAGAAAAAGTGCTACATAACCCAAGTGCTGGATATCACTACAGTCACCTTTGAAATGCTCTTTGGGAAGCTAGGCACTGACACCAGTGCCTAGTCCATCCTTCCAAGCAATTTTGGAACTGTTTTTTTGATATGGCTGTCATATCTGTTGTCATATAAAGTCTGACAATAAGTTCACAAATTTGTCACCATGTACTTATTTTGGAAGCACTGTAAAAACAGCTTGGTAAGGTTCCATAACCTTGATATATCAGCGTCTCACAGCTGTATTAGCATCAACATGCAATAGTGTCTTAACTAAGTGGCATTTATTATCATTGGCATTTATTATCATTGCTTTTATGTGCCGGACGGTAACAGCTATGATGACCATTCCAGAAACTGTATGGAGTGACAAACAGCAGATACCACTCACATAGGCAAAAAAAAAAAAAAAGGACAATGAAGAAAGAAGAAATATCTAGAAAGGACCACAATAAAGGTAGAAATTCCCTGACCTACTACCGAGTGGGCTTTTCAATGGTATCTAAATGAGCAAGTGTGACAAGCCAATATCAGACTTCTACTAAATATTACTTCCCAATTATATCATAGGATTATGTCTAAATTGCACAGTGACACATCCAATTCCCATCTTACACTACGAATTCTGGCATCTTACTGTAAAGACATCTTTAGATATTGTCACACATAATTATCCAAATTTGGTGAATGCCAAATAGCTCGTGGTGTCTGTATTTGTCCATGGTCAGCACACAAACAAGCAGCATCTCACAGAACACGGCCTCTCTCGTGCTTAACTCTGTAACTCTCACTCCCTGAGGACTCGTCACAGAGTGAGAAACGACTCTTAGGAGAAAGGACGTCCAATAATAGAGGGAAGAGCCCGAGCATGGACTATTACTCTTAAATCTTCAATACTCTAGGCAGCAGAGATGCTGCCCATCCTCTAGCTGTTGCCCCATTTCCCAATGATGGGAAGCTCTGGTTCAACAGGAAAATGTAAGCAGGACTGAATTCCCCTGGAAGTAAAATGCAGAGGCTGGGGCTACAGATATTTTCATTATAGATAACTCAAAAAAGGAGCCATGGTATAGCCCTGTTTGTTTATCCATGCCATTGCTATCAACACCCTCAGAAACAATGCCAAACTCTGTTGCAGCTCCAGCAGCAAGTAAGGAAAGAGCCCATCTAGTGATGGTTCAGATACAGTTGGTCATGTGAGCTGAAGAATGAAATGTTAAAATTCCACCTTCTGAGAAAATCAAAGAATGAAGTTAAAAAAAAAAATTAGGGAAAGGAAAGGTGCCCAGGTGGATGTTAAAACCAAAGATTCACCTTAGAAACAGAACTATTACAAATGTCCAGTCCTATTTGTCTATTTTATTAACATAAACGAGTTTCAGGTATGTTTCCTAGCTTTCCATGATCTGAAAAATGGATTTACTTGCAGATACAAACAGCTTTAAAAATTACCAAGCAGAGAGCTTCATCTCAAGTCATCTTACACATGCACTGAAACTCCAAAAATATTCAGCAGTACGAATGGCTAGTATAGTCATCAAATTTATAAATAAATAATAAAATATCTTAATTTGAACACCAATATTAGTTCCCTAATCACTATTTTTTCCTTCTTTTGATGAGAGTAGAGGTAGATATGTGCAGAATGGGTGAGGTTGCTATAATATACACATACTGAGTATAGATTTTTCTCTTCTTTAATGTTGAGGGCTCTAATATTAACCTTCATGGAGGTCTTTGTTCAAGTTTTACAATAAAGGTAATTTGCAGAAATAACCAAGAATAAAAACATCAATAGCTTTAAAAATATAAATATCTGTCTGAGGATAATCTCGTTATACGGCCAGACATATAAGTTACACCATTGTCTAAGAGGAAGGAACTCTAGTCTGCACTACTCTGGGTGGCACAGTCGCCCCGGCTTTACCAACACGTTTCTCCCCGTACAGAGAAGAAACTATAAATAGAAGCCTAAGCGACATGTGCACATATCAAAGAAGGAAATACAGATTATTTCTGGAACACAAATACATTTAAAGCTTCAGTAACATGAAAACATACCTGTCAATGAGAGATATTAATACATTCCACAAAAATAAGAACTTTTTTAGAAACATGGCCTTTGACCAGAGAAAAGTTAATGACATATCAAATCAACGTTGCCACCCTGACAAAAGCCATCTCCTACTCCACAACCACCCTGTCATTCTCAGTGGAAGACTGTCCTCTACTAATAGAAGCTACTAACACTTTATCTGGACTCCTTGGCACTAGTGGAAGCATACTGCAACTTTTCATTATTGTCACAGACATCTTCCCAAGTGCAATCAGTTTATATAGCTCTTCTGTAGACAACGGTTCAGTGATTCCTGCCTACCACCAAATTTAAACCCACCCTCCTTGACATTGCTTATACATTGTGCCCTTCCAGCCTTGTGCCACCTACTCTTACAGCCTCATCACCCTTCATCCCATTCTTTCCTCTCCACTTTAAGCTTCTGCACACGTCTCTCCTTCAGTTTAAAAGACTGCCTCCACCTAGTTAATTCCTACATATTAACTCAAATGGCTCCACAGGGAAACAGTTGGATGTATCAGGCTCTCTATGATCGCCAGCACTTCCCTGTACAAACACACCTTTATCATCATACCTATCGGTCAGGTTTGCAAATCCTTTTCTGTGTGCCTTCTAGACTATGAGCAAAGACCTGACAAACAGTAGTTGGTGAAATCTTGGCTGACTCTGTAAGAGGTGCTAATTGCTTCAGAATGAGAAGTAGGTGAGAAGTGACAAGGAAAATTTCATATAAAGTTAGGGTGATGGACCTGAATTTTAAATGGGTCTTGAAAGGATGAACAATAATTTCCAGATGTACACTGGAGAGAAATGGCAAATCTGAGAGAATTAAGTGAACAAAAGAAGACATGAAAAGTAATGTTGTGTTGTAGGTGTGTATGTGCGTTGACATGTACATACATTTTTCTAATTTTTTTTTCTCCTTCTGCAGAAAATAGTGGAATTGTACCTCAAATATATACATTATCAGTACAACTACATCCAAACTCTTTGGGAAGGAATGGACATGTCTGTGTCCCATCCTTACAGGCACTACAGCACGTGCACTACCAATCTAGACTCATCCTTACACAGCACCACCCGATAAAGCAACAGTTCTCAACCTGTGGGTCAACCTTTGGGGGGTCTCCTGCATATCAGATATTTACATTACGATTCATAACAGTAGTAAAATTAGAGTTATAAAGTAGCAATGAAAGTAATTTTATCGTTGGGGGTCACCACAACATGAGGAACCATATTAAAGGGTCATGGCATTAGGATGGTTGAGAACCACTGCAATGAAGTGCCATAAAGAAATGACACTGAAATCATTATTGTAAGTTGAATTGCCTTTTGATCTAAGGAAGAAAGTTTTCTATTCAGTGAAAAATAGATCTTTGAATGAACCTGGTGGAGTCTACATAATTAGAAAATACTGTATTGGGGGAAATAGTCCTATTACTACAATTTCTTTTAACCAAGATCCTCTCCTATAGGATGAAATAAAGAGCCTTGGAGGTGAGCTGCAGCATAAAGCAGCCAACAACCACACAAATCCCTTGTTTAATATTACAAAATTGGAGAGAGAAACCATTCAGATTGCTACAAAGAAGCATTTAAAATAAGCTCATTAAATGCAAATTAAAACAGAAACATTGAATAAGCACTGGGCTACAATTAAAGGCTGAAGAAACAGCAGGTAAGAAACAATTTTCATTGATCAAAGAACTAAAAGCTAACAGAATAAAATATTTTGCATTGAAACTGCTTTCATGAATATGAAGCATTTCAGAGCAAGGAAAACTTTTTTTTCCCCTTTTTTGCACATCTCAAAAAAGCTTTGGAGGTAGGAATAGATTTGCATACCTTAATACAAAGTATTTTCATTGTATCATTTTCAAGCAATGAAGCTGAGGTTTCAAAAAAATGAATACTTCAAAAAACTCCTCAGATGTAGAGCCAAAATTGTAAAGGGCATGAGGTCATCATTTTAGAGGCTTTCGACTGCATATAATTACATGAAATCCTCTATGCAAAAGTTTAGTAGAACGTATTTTTGACATGAGTATTCTTTATCATAAACAGAAGCTTTGGGATATTTAGACACAAAGTTGCTTTTCATCTAGTTATTAAAATGGCAGGGCAAGGAGCAGTACACAGAATTTTCAACTAGAAATATACATTCTGAGACTTTAAAATTTATTGCATGACAAGCTTTAGAATAAATATGTAGATTTATGGGCAAACAGTAAAGTTACTATGGCAAGGCAATTTTATACACTCATATCCCTGGCACCTACAGCAGTACTGGGCGCACAGTAGTGCTCATTCACTGGATCTCCTTTTGTGCAACTAAAGCATTACAGACTGAGAAGGGACAGGTTTTGTTTCTCCATAATTTCATTTTAAAAATTAAAGTATACTGCTTTCATCTACCCAAAAGGCAAAAAATAAAAATCACTGATCACGCACGGTGGAGAAACGGGCACTGTTATACACACTGTCAGGGAGGGCGGGGCCTCCCAGTGATGCTATGCAGCTTAAACACTGGAAGGAACTAAGCCTGGGATGAGAGTGAAGTGGAGGAGGAGAAACCCAGTAGGTGTTCTGCTGGTGAAAGTTGAGTAAATTTGGGAAGGATGTCTTTTACTAATTTTTAGTACAGAAGGGCAGAACAGCTCTTTGCCACCATATTGTAATAGGAAAGGCTTCAGATAGGAGTGTAACATAGGGCAATTTAGTTTAGAACAATTACTTCAGAACAATTTAGAATACCTAACAAAATTCAAAATCGATGACGTTATTTATGAGAACATCCACCAAAAAAATCAAAATAAGAATTTTAATTTACATATATGCTTACACATGCAAGTAAAAAGAAACACAAACATTCTTGATGATAGCAATTGTCTATAAACCTACTGAAGTTTATTTATTGAGAAGTATCTGCATAGTTTCTATATTCTATAAAAGACAAGGCAGAAATTACTGTGGGGTGAATCTGCATATGCAGGTATGTAAATTCTCTAAGACTGCTGTTCCCAACCCCAGGCCAAGTACCAATACTGGTCTACTGGCCTATTAGGAACTGGGCCACACAGCAGGTGAGTGGCAGGCAAGAAAGCTAAGCTTCTTCTTTATTTACAGCCACTCCCTATTGCTCACATTACCATTTCCACCTGCCTCCTGTCAGATAAGCAGCAGCATTAGATTCTCACATGAGTGCAAACCCTACTATAAATAGTGCATGCGAGGGATCTAGGTTGCGTGATCCTTATGAGACTCTAATGCCTGATGATCTGAAGTGGAGATGTAATGTAACCATTCCCACCTTACTCCACCTCACCCCTAGTCCCATCCATAGAAAAATAGCCTTCCATGAAACTGGCACCTGGTACCATAAAGATGGGGATCACTTCTCTAAGAGATACTAAGTTAAATAAAAAAGACTATGTTCTAATTACTGGTGGTTTTTTAAATCAATCAAAAGTCTTTTAAAAGTATAAGCCATTGAATTTGAATACTGACAGCACTGTTACATGTATACTCATACATTTTAACATAAAATAATACTAAAATACCCAAATTCAATTCTATAGAACATTTAGAACATATCATCAATATTACCATTAAAATTTGATTTTGAATGCAAAGAATTGCTTTTTTTAAAAAAGTGAAATAATTGTTAATAGAGGCTCCAAAAATTACATTTTTAACTTAAATTTTCTTAAACTTTTCTATTCCACTTTATATTATCTTAAAGTTCTTCTCCACATTGCTCATGAAGGCATCGTTTTTCACTGACTCCAATTAAATTATGTTTTGGTAGCTGTCTGGGTCAAGCATTCAACATATCAATCATAATCCGAGTGGGAAATCTAAGTTTTGAAATGGTGTACATGCCATGAAGGGAATCCTTGGCTTTGAGAAAGTAAAAGGAAGAGAATACACAATCTCTAAAGGATGGCTAAGTCTAATAATTTTACTGGTAGTAAGCTAACAGCTCCCTTTACTCCCATTGTACCAGGAAACTCATCTTTTTTTTTTTTTTAAATATGGTTTTGAAGTCAGAACGGAGTTCCAATGCTAGCTTTATTTATTCATTTTTTTGTTTGTTTGTTTTTTGGCCAGGGCCAGGTTTGAACCCACCACCTCCGGTATAGGGGCTGGCGCCCTACTCCTTGGGCCACAGGCGCTGCCCAAGAAACTCATCTTTTTGTTTCTCCTGGAAGTAAGCCAGGATTTGAATAAAGTGGAGGAGTATTATTTGCAGTAAGGAGGGTGAGGCAAATAGAAAGAGCAAAGGCATGAAAGAGGCAAGTTCTGAGTAGCACTCTTTAACAGAAAATAGTAATACACAGTAAATGGACATTTATGTATATTTTTATCTCCAACTGATCACTGGATGAAGAGTATAATGCCTTTTCTGGCTCTGATGTTTAGTCAAAAAACACAAATTTCAGCATTCCAGGGCTTTCCTTCAGCTGCCTTTACTTTAACCTACCTTAGCACAGTGCACCACACATACCCTAATTCAAAAGTGGTCATCCAGGTTTTTATTGTAATGTGTCCTTCAACGTACTTAGACAATGTAATTAGTTGAATAAAACAATTTATTGTTCACTATGCACATGGTTTTTATATGTAAGGTACTTTTCTTGAGGAAGGAGGGCATGGATTTAATCATTTATGTTGTAATACACATTTACTTGCTCTATGTAAAACAAGAGCTGGAGTAAAAGAGAGAACAATTCTTAAAACCCTTTATATTCTCCAAGTCATTACCAGCAACTGATAACTATTAAATCCAAAGATCAGACTTCTTCCTTATTAGAAGATTCACAGATAAAATGAAACAGAACTGCCTAAACATATTTCATCCTAATAAAGTTAATCATTGACAGATAATAATTTATAACTAATGACTTTTAGCTCTTACCTTCCTGTCTTTATATAGCTTTACAATAAATTTGTTTCTCTTAAAATTATCCATGCCCTAGATTAAGTTAAATCAAAATAAAATGTGTTTAGTTGTATTTAAAATAGACTTTTTTGCTGTAAAATACTGACAGCATAGATTTTGAAAAACATCTTCTACTTGGTTCTTTGATTCGATTCAGATTTAGGTTTACAAGTGAATCTTACATGACTGTCATGTACAAAAAGTTCAGTAAGATTCATAAAAATTTATAATTTTTTCTTACTTGGGTAATTTTCAAATCATCTAGACAGTGCTAGAAAGGTAAGAAAAACTGGACAACATCCTTGAATTTTAACCACTTCTTTAAAGACAATGGCAGTTAACTGGCATGATTCTCCCAGCAATAGGTACCATGTTTTACATTTTAACATTAATTCATAAATAAAAACAGGTTTATGAAGTGTCTTCAGTGCATAAAATTTACATATTTCATATATCTACCTCTCATCTTCTAGACAGAACACATCTGAGTTCACATGTACTAGTTGCAATCAAAAGTGTTTTGTCAGGTATAATCCCTAGTTAAACTCAGTAAACATTCAATTTGTAATCTGGAGCAAATCTCTGCAATCATGAAACCTCCAAATGGTAAGGTTTTCTAAATATACTGTACATTTCCATTAATTGTGAGGGATAACCCCTAAAGTAACTTTTGGCTTAACGACCCAAGAAGAGAGGACTTTTGCTAATCCTATCCTTCCCGGTGCTTACAAACAATTCTAATAGCCGCTTCCAAAATTGCCTAGGTGCAATTTTCTATTTTTTAAAAAGAATCGTGAATTAAATTTGCAAAAGTAGATGATTTAATCTTCGCTATTACTTTAACTCTTAATTACTCTTTCATCTCAGACCTTCAATGAGTGATTAAAAAGGAAAAATCTGAGGGAGCAGGAAGTTCAAAAGCATCTGCTGGAACCACCTTTGCTAGGGTTTCCTTAAAGAGCCCTACAGATAGTGCATTCGAATCTAAACTAAAAGACAGCCAAGCCCGTCGCAGTCGCAGTGGCTCACGCCTGTAATCCCACACTCTGGGAGGACGAGGTGGGTGTATCCCTTGCCTTGAGCTCAGTCCAGACCAGGGTGCAAGAGCAAGACACTGTCTCTACTAGAAACAGAAAAACTAGCCCGGCGCTGTGGTGAGAGCCTGTAGTCCCAGCTACATGGGAGGCTGAGGCAAGAGGATCATTTGAGCCCACGAGTTTGAGGTTGCAGTGAGCTATGACGCCATGGCACTCTACCCAGGAAGACAGAATGAGTCTCTTGTTTCAAAAAAAAGAAAAAGAAGGAAGAAAAGAACAAAAAAAGGAAGAAGGAAGAAAAGTAAAACAAATAAAGCACAGCCGGCCGCGCCGCCGTAAGAAAGAGGCCGTGGGGAAGTTGGGGCGAGACCTTGGACGGAGCCCGCTCGGGTCCGCTGGACAGGGTGTGAGGGAGGCTTTGGGGCTTGCAGGACCCCGCCCGGCCCTCGGGGGGCGCAGCGGCGCACGGCAGTGCCCCCCGCGAAGCTGTCTTCTGTGGGAGCACGTCAAACCACGGCGGGAGCTTAAAACACACACACTTCTCCTGGACCCACAACCATGCTGGCGGCGCTAGGCCAGTGCCCGCCGAAGAGCGGAGCCCGGCGGCGCGGGCTGAGGACAGCGCCGTCACTTTCGCCCTGTCACTGACAGTTGGCACAGGCCGGCCCCCGAGGGTCCCGGCGGGCCGAGGCACGGCGCTGCGCCACACCCGGGCGCCGGGCGGCGCAGAGAGGCTGTACCTGGCAGTCACCCACGTACCTATCATGGTCACTGGGCAGGTGGAGGCAGCCGGGCAGGAAGGGACCTAAGCGCGCACGGTCACCCGCCCGCGCCTAACCCACCCGTGGCGCTCCGGAGTTAAATTAGCCAAGACTCCCCGCCCCCGCGCTGGGACCTAGGAATGCGCACGCGCAGGCTGTGAGTGGCTCAAGGTCTGCTGGGAGTCGTAGTTTTAATGCGTAGTTTCGCCTCACAGTGCCCTTTCCTTCTTAAGGCCCAGGAAACATACGTCACGGGGAGGCGGGGCTATTCGCCTGCAGTGTTGACGAGTCGCTTAGCAACCGGGAGGGTTGCCTTTGGAAGCTTGTAGTAGCTCTAGCCACGGTCCTGCCCTCTTCCTCCCCCTCCCCTCTCCTAAACTCCCTTCACCTAGGAGCTGCCAAACATCTGGATCAACCTGGGCACTACGAGGGGTTGTTGAATTTCTACCATTAACGCGACTTCTTTACATTTTTTCCTGACCTCCTGTTCACATCCGTAAAACCCACTGATTCTGTTACTACACTTTTTATGAGAACAAGACATTTTCTAGGAAGATGGTGGCAGAAAAAGAAACCCTAAGCTTAAACAAATGCCCAGACAAGATGCCGAAGAGGACCAAGCTGCTGGCACAACAGCCGCTCCCGGTGCACCAGCCTCATTCCCTGGTTTCTGAGGGCTTCACAGTCAAAGCCATGATGAAAAACTCAGTCGTAAGTGATCTTCCTGAACCGAACGCACTCGCTCCGAATCAGGGGACACGATACCGTAGAGGTTGGCCAGCCTTAAGACAGATTCTGAGGCCATGTCCTGGGTGGGCTTTGCCAAAAATGGTGATTACTCAGCCAGTAGCAGACGGTGCCCAACAGGGTGTGAGGATTAGGCTAGGTTGTTACAATCTTGGGCAAGCGATGTCCTATGCCCATTTATGAGCCTCTTTCTAATAGTTCATAGTTTCTGGACTTAACAAAATTACTCTTAAGCTATTTTACACGAAGGAAAAATAGCCCCTTTACTTACTGGTTCAGCAGAGGGCTGTGTAGAAGGCAAATTCTTGGAAATGATAAACTTGCAAAATTTAACGTGAGCTGATATGCAACTGGAAACATACACTCCTTAAATAATCTTCCGTAAGAAATTCCATTTATTCAACCCAGAACATTTTAGAATATCCTAGCATTTACTCTAACAATACTCAGTCTCTTACTATCAACCTGTTGTCCTGAAAGACCAGAGACTACTTCCAGTTAGGCCTTTTAAATATGTTCTAAACAGTCCAAGCTTTAGTTCAAGTATCTCTGCCTATTAAAGTTCCTTCATAGTATTTGTGGCAGCAAATACCATTAGGGAAAAAAATGATATAAAATAAACACAAATGTTTTAGCTACATAAAAGATTTTTTTAAAAGCTTCCTATTTGTTTAATAGGTTTAAATTTGGTATGCTAAACATGATTTGGCTACTGAGTAAGCACCTGTCTGAGAATGAGACAATCAATAATAAATGCAGATTCCAAATTTGTATAATTTACACCATGGGAGGATTTGACTTAATGTATGACGATTTGTTATGTTAAATGAATGGTGATGTTTTCCAATGTCATATTATTTCTTTTACTTATATGTTGCAAACCTAGTACCTTATTCCTAAATCACATCCTTAAAATACAGAAACAATTACTTATAGACAAATGAAACATTACGTATAGACTTCAAAACCAGATTCTCGTGTTGCTACACAAAATAATATCCTCCCTGTTGGAATGTGTGTTAGATGATTTACAGTAGTTAAGTTTCTTGGAAATAGACTAAAAGTTCTGCTTATTATAACTGCAGTTCCTTTTTATGGGACTTTACATAAATAGGTTCTCATGTGAGTCAAGATGTCTCATTAATCAGCCATGTAGAATCCCATAACCATTCAAGTTAATCATTTAGTTTTTCTTCTACACAATATTTATGATTTTGGTGGGCTTTTTTCAGTGTTATATTTTAACATAACAAACATATTTTTTAAAAAATCAACTTTTTTCTTTTTTTCTAAACTATTTTTCATACATTCTTATGTTAATTCTGTAATACAGCCTTACACCTGAAGTCGTATTTCTGCAAAATCAGATCTTTTCATACTGCCAAATGTAATAAATATGCCAACAAGACTAAAAAACAAAACCATTGATCATGAAGTGGCCTCTATACAACCTATTTGAGATAAATAATCTTTAAAGAAAAAAATCTGTTGATGGCAAAATCCCTCTCTCCACTGGGATCCTCAAAGCAGGATGAATCATGTTTTTACTTTGTTTAGTGGTAATTATAATTCTTAAATGTAAACATTATTAATCCATCCTTCCATTACTTCTTTCAACAAGGAAAAACAACAACAACAACAGCAACAAGAAAATATTGATAGAAAGAAAGACAATAGTATTTATACAAAATAATGTCAGTGGTACTAGAAACAATATTTACATTTCACCATTTTTGTCCTGAGCAATGTAAACTTTTCAGTATAGTAAAGTAAAATATCCCCATCTCTTTCTGAAGGTATATTCTATTCTGGATGTACATATATATATATACACATATATATATACACACACATATATATTATATATATACTTTCATATGTGATATATTACTGTACTTTTATGTAATATGTATATTATATACAAGTCTAATATATGCTTATATATACATATATAGCAGATATAAATATATATATAAAAGTCAATTTCCAGTTTTCTTAATTGTAATTCCGTGTTCCAAAAGCCACCCCCTTCCACCATTTTCCCAGTATTAGGGCTCACCTTCAGTTCATCTTTCAAATCCTAGCTATCCAGAAAGTCACCATTCTAACTCTCTTCCTTGCAATAAATTAAGAGTTATATAACTAAAGAGTTATATAGAGACTCTTGATGTCTCTTCAAGAGCTATAATGATATAATTGGCACAAACTTGACCATCAATAGATCTGATCAGATTGTGCAAGCAGAAATCCTTATTTAAAAGTCATAATCTGTATATGAAAATGCAAAATTATTTATAAAATAATGATAAATATAAATGGCAATTTTTTTTTAAATCTCAGTGTCAAATGTTATTCTTAAATAGTAAGTAGTTCCTTTGTTTCTGTGAAAATTTTATTGCATTCTATAAGAAAATAAGCAATCACAAAATCCCTGCAATCCAAGAATATTATTCGAATTCGTATTGTTATAATGTTTGCCTATACAGAGTAATAGGAGATACATAATTTGAAAACTTCATCGTTCATTTTCCATTTCAAAGTCTTGTTTGCATCATGATAGAACTCCTGAACAGAAATAGTAACCCAGTATTGTATTGTCTTCATTTTGGTAGACCGTAGATGTCTTCTGTGCTAATCTACTTTATCAGAAAGCAAGTTAAGATATGGATCCAAAGTTATGATGACAGAGAAGATGAGTTACATTTCAGCTTTGTACCATAAACTTCTTCCTCAACAGACTATAGATGTTTTACACTCACAATTTAGGGGAATGGGAGAAATAATTCTTTAATGTTACAGGTTGAGTATCTCTAATCCAAAACTCAATCTGAAATACTCCAAAATTTGAAACTTTTTAATCACCAGCATAATCAAAAAGTGATCATGATAAAATGTTCTTTGGTACATTTTGGATTTCAGATTTGGATGCTCAGCCAGTAAATGTAATGCAAATATAGTCAGCCCTCTTTATACATGAAATCAGCATCTGTGTATTCAGCCCAGCATGGATCGAATATATATGTAAAATATTGCATCTGTACTGAATATACATGGACTTTTTTTTTCAGGTCATTATTCCCTGAACAATACAAGTATTTACATAACATTTACATTTTATTGGGTATTACAAGTAATCTGGAAGTGATTTAAGGTCCATGGAAGTATTTATGTTATATATAGATAGTATATAAATAGTATGCCATTTTATATAAGGGACTTGAGCATCAGCGGATTTTTGATACCCACAAGGGATCTTGGAACCAATTCCCCATAGAGACCAAGGGACTACAGTATTCTAAAATTTGAAAAACATAAGAAATATGAAACATTTTTCATCCCAAGAATTTCACATAAGGGATATTCCACCTGTGCTTTACCTATATTCAGTATTTTATATGTTACAATCACATGTTCATTCAACATACAGTGGTAATTATCAGTATATTTGGCCGCTTTAACAGAAACAAAATAGCAATAGTTTAACTAAGATGGAAGTTGTTTCTCTCACATGTAAAAGTCCAAGTTTGTAGCCAATCCCATGAGGTTGTGCAGTGTTTCCCCATGAGACAGGACCAGGGTCACGAGAGCCTTCTGCATGCTTGCTTTGTATTGTGTAGATTGATGCCTGGGTCAAGGTAGACTTAAGACCATCACATGCTTGTCCTCAAGAAAGAGGAAAGAGGATGCAGAGAGCTTCCTGTTCTAGGCATGATCACTCAATCTCACTGGCCAGAATTTAGTAACACAACTATATTTTTCCCTTTTGCAAAAGCCTATGAAAGACTTACCCTTGAAGTAACTCTTAGGCCCCTAATCCTGTCTTACCAGGAAAAGAGCCAAGAAAGCTAAAGATAGTTTCAAAAGGGAATCTTCTCCAACACCTACTTTAGCCCAAGGGAGAATAAAAATTTGTAAAGGGCAATCTGCAAAAACAAGGCAAGAAGAAACGGGAAGGCAAACTGCTTCATTGTGAGGGCACATCCCAGAAATGCTATTCAAATCCACTGCCATAATTTAGTCTTATGGCCACATCTAGTTGCAAAAGAGGCTGGGAAGTATAATCTCTAATGGGTATCTCTGTGACCAGCTCAGACTTGTAGCACTTTATTACTGTAGTGAAGGGAAGAAAAGATATTGGGGGAATAATTAGGAGTGTCTGTCACCAGTGCTAACTATGCTATATTGTTTGTGAAGAAAAGGAGAAGGACAAGTAAGTAATTACAGTACAAAAAATACATATCTATGGTAAGGCTTATAAATGCTTATTCAGTATACTGGAAGTACTACTGATAAAAGAACAAAATGACAATTAGAGCTCCTCATCTTTTGTCTATGGTTGAGCATCATCCGCATTGGTTTTTGGACTCTATCCACCAACTGGTTGACTTACCCTATCAGTTATCAACACTATTATACCTAATCTTTCGAGTAAAAAGTTCTACTCATATCTCAAAGCTTTTGGACCTCCCAATTCATATAGAAAAATCATGGTCCTTCCATAGGGCCAGCAAGGTCTTATAAAGTAGTCTAACACTGTTCTGTTTTTAATTTTATTTCCCTGTATTCTCATTTGCATCAGCCAATATAAAACCAGAAAATAAGCTGTAATTCTTCATTTTTGTTGTTTTATTTATTGTGTTCACTTTGCTCGAAAGCCCTTCTTTCTACCTATCTGCAAATTCGTTCTATCATTAGGTAACAAATATTTACTGCTCACTGACTACGTGCCAAGCCCAGTTTAAATGCTGGGGACTTAGCAGCCAACAAGAGACAGAGCTTTTGTTGCCAAGAAGTCAAAATCCCAACTGCTTTAAGAAGAATTCCCTAATTCTTCCTCCTTGTCACCCAAAATAGAAGATTCTGCTTCATTCATTGTTTTCCACATTTTATTGTGGTTATTTCTGCTCATGTTTTATCTCCTTATTTAAATTCCCTGTGAGGGCAGAATCTTCATCCAAGTCATTTTTTAATCCTAACCAGAGCCTCATAGTGTACTCACTAAATATTTGTAAATGAAGCAAGAGTTCTTCAGTTCGCTCACTTTCTTATTGCTATAATTGTTATTTGTTTCTAATTGGAATTGTTTTAATTACCCTCCCCAGTTTAGGAGCCTAGGTCACCTGAAACCCACAGGTGGTTCCCATGCAGAGTAAAAGTGCTGATGTTCTTACAAGCTGGTTCCCATCTCAGAGTTAAAAGCTAATGTTCTTATAGATCCCAATGGGATCTGCCTACTGTTGCTTCTCTGGGCATAAATATTATTAGTACTGTCTCTCTTGCTCCTTCTGTGCCACCCACACTGGCTTCTTTGGTTCTTTGAATACACCAGTGGCACAGCTGCCCTAGTATCTTTGCTGTTCCCGTTTCCTCTGCCTGAAATGTGTTTTCCCCTACTTGACATTAGCTCTTGATGCTTCAAATTTTTGTTCAGAAATTAACTTAGTGTGGCCTTGCCTGACTGCTCTATTTAAATTTTCAGCCTCTACATCATTCCCTCCATTCCTTTTCCAGCACTCACATCTCCCTTCCCTCTCTAAATTTTTCCATCTAGTATTAATTTAGTTGCTTCTGCATTGCTTTCCACTAGAGAGTAAACTGGTGAATTGAAGGGAGCTCATCTAGATCCATTCCTTTCTTAAGGAGTACTGAGGCTTCCAATTTAAGACGGTTATTATTATTTCACTCACTGTTGCATCCCCAGTTCAGGAAACATTTCTGGCATGTAGTATCTGCTATTTTTCTTTTATTGGTCACATGAATTAATGAATGACTATATTTTATACTGTGTAGAAAACCATATTTGAGTTAGCAGCTTCAAAGAAAATACTAATGATATTATATAAATATTAAAGCCAGGAATAAGAATAATTTACAGATGTTTTGTGCAATATTTTTATTAGCTTATTATAACAGTTATACATATTCATTGTGAAAATTTAAATTGGTTTGGCTTAGAAAAGCTTTCTCCTGTGTAAGATTATGGACAAAAAAATTAGTCTTTTCTTTCTCTAGTTCCCTTGTAAGTTTGTTTCATCTTAAATCACTGTGGTTTAGGAAGTAAAGTAGAAATTCTGATTTTTACTCCCAAATGGCCAGAAGGTTGTTATATGATCCTGCATATAGTTAAACTAAATTGTACTAAATATGTTCCTATTAAACTTAGTACTTCCTATTTAATTTAAATGATATATCAGTGCTATATATGTATTAGTTAAAGTAGCATTGTTAATAATTAATATCACATATTAATGCTTTAATGTATATTAGGGCTAGTCATCTCTACTCCATTTGGCTTTTCCAGCAAGTCCTATGAAAAGATAGGGCAGACTATTTTCTTCCACTTAGCATATAAATCTCAAGCAATTTAATGTCTGTTGTTGTTGAGATACACATTAAATGTCAGAGCAAGGAATGAACCCAGATTTCTAGATTTTTCTTATAGCGGTTCTCTAGACAAATTTTTAATACTTTGGTTAATGCAAACTATGCATAACAGAAAATGTGCATACCTGGTGAATATTAAACCAAACACACGGGTGCAACCAGCACCCAATAAGAAATTTTACCAGCAATCCAAACCACTATGAGTTCCTTTCTAGTCACTACCCAAACACACCCCCAAGCTGAGCTTATTCGGACTTTACTCAACAGATTAGTTTCACCTGCTTTTGTACTTCTATACATGGCATCATAAAGTATATAATTGTTTTGTGTCTACTTTCTTTCATCAAAATTATGTTTGTGAATATCACAATTACTCACCATACTATTTTAAATTCTTCATGTTTACTCCTGCGTGGTATTTTTATGTGTGCATATACCATAATTATTTATTCTTTTTTTTTTTTCAATTTGGAGAGAGCTCATCTGGATCCATTTCTTTCTTGACGAGTATTGAGACTTCCAATTTAAGACGGTTACAAGTAGTGCTGCTAGGAAAATTCTGTTTGCTACATTTGGAGAATATATCTGTTAATACCCAAGGACATACGCCTAAAAGTGGAATTGCTGAGCCCTAAGTTATGCACATGTTTGGCTTCAGTAACGACACTGAAGCTATTTTTCCAATGATTTTTCAGATTTAAATTCTTGCCAGCTCTGTATGAGAGTGCCATTTGCTCTACCATGTAATAATTAGTATTTTTTATTTTACATTTTAAGTATTCTAGTGGGTATATGTCATCTTATGGGTTTAATATTGATGTTTATTGTGACTAATGAAGTTTAAAACTTTTTTATGTATTTGCTAGCCACTTTGATATGCTCTTTAGGGAAGTGGCTCTTTAAGATTTTTGCCTGCTTTTCTCTTTGCTTGATTTGTCTTATTAATTTGCAGGATTTTTTCATTTCTATTCTAAATAATATGAACCTTTTGTCAAATACTTGTATTGCAAGTATAGTTTCCTACTATGTGAGTTTCCTTTCCATTCTCAATAGTGACTTTCCCCCCCTCTTTTAAAAGCATGTGCTTTGTGAACAAAAATGTTTATCTGAAACATATTTGTGTATTTCTTTATAAGGTCTTGCCCAACAAATTTCAACTAATAATGAAATACAGATACATTAAGACACCCAACTTTGACAATAAATGGGAATAACAATAAATGAAATAGAACAAACAGCAATGAAATACAATTAAAATGGAAATCCTGGGCTAAAAAACAGTAGAATCAATTTTGCCATTCATGAGGGTCAGTATATTTATTGACTGATGTTCATATTTAATCCTGAGCTTCTTGGCATCTTTTACTGAAAGGGAAACATTCTACATTTATCATTATCACAAAAGAAGAAGCCTACCAAGCCCTTTAGGGGAATTGAAGCTTTCTCTATACTGAATTCCATAGAAATTGATCATGTAGCATTTTAAATACATGCAACATACCACATCCACATTTTTATTTCTTAAAATAAATTCAGTAGCAAATACCCATATAGGATTCCAGTGAGGGCCAAGTACATAATATTAAAATGTGTCTTGGTGAATTGGATTTTGCATGAAATTAATGAAGTGCATGTATCCAGGCTTTTGATGATCCAATTTGATCCAGAGATAGAATACACAATACCCACAGGAATGTGTCGATTGTATATATTTTTTAGCTCTGGTTTTTAGTTCATTTTATGATGGAGCAAGATAGCTGCTGTTTTTATAAGTTGGCAGAGAGGAAACATGTGCTGTGATGAGAGCACAGAGCTGGATGACCTGAAAGGATCTGGGTCTAGGAAGGCTTCCTGATGGGAACTGTGTTTGGTGGAATATAACAGATGAGAAAGGCCTAGGGGAGTGTGCAAAGACAGATGAGACGGACCAGGATTTCTAGTAGTTTGCTTTCAATCCTTATTTTCTGCTTTATTTGTCTAAAATAACTATGTTGTAGATTCTATTCATTATATACATGTTTAAAATTATTTCAATTGCATGTTTTATAGAATATATAGGGAGAGCGTATATATCTGGAATATACGTTCATGCAATGGTTAGAAGACCACCCTACATATGTATGTGTGTCTGTGTATAGTTTGCACTGTGTATAATGCTTTAAATGAAATTTTGTGGATTCCTCCTAATATGCTAATATTTTACAAGTTATTGCAAACACATAAACATTTAAAAGATTTCATAAAATTCTATCCTCTGAATATGCCATAATTTACTTAGTCTTTTTCACCAAGGTTGTTTTCAGTTTTTGGCTGTTATTTCGGTAATGTTGAAATGTGTATCTTTGTATTAAAAAGTTTTCTCTGAATTTTAAAGAATTTCCTTGAAACATAATTTCTGAACTAGGATTACTGGGTCTGAAATCTTAGGAATCTGAAGACTCCTGTAAAAGTCTGAATTATATTGCCAGCTGCAGTACTTTAACATGCCTATTCGTTCCCTCCTGGGACCTGACAAGGCTTGGGGGTTCTGACAATTAAAGCCCTGCCTGATATTCTCTTTCCCACCTGCCCAGTGTCAAGGGTAGGAATCACAGCAGCTCTGAAACCTATCCGTGATACACATTAGGAATGGACTGGAAACATGAAAAGTTGTGGTTTGCCAGTTACAAATTGGTATCACCTGAGAAGCTTAAACGTCCTGATTTCTGAGATTTCTGAGCTCAATTTAAGTGATTACCATTTAATTGTTCTAATTTTTCTGAGGTTGATTTAATTGACCTTTAAATATGGGTTGAGGCGGCACGTGTGGCTCAAAGGAGTAGGGCACCAACCCCATATGCCGGAGGTGGCGGGTTCAAACCCAGCCCCGGCCAAAAACTGCAAAAAAATGAAAAAATTAAAAAAAATAAATAAATATGAGTTGAGAACATCTGAGTACATAGTTTCCAGCGAGTATTCCAATTTTTCAAAGACATTTATTAAGTAATGTTCTATTCCTCATTGCTTTGTGTATTATTTTTGTATCAGAATTCTACATGATAATCACAGCTATTTGAGAGGAATTTTTAACCTATGTCACATGGTTTTAATAATTATAACTGCATAACATGTTTTAGAAATTAGTGAGGCTAATTTTCATTGATAATTCATACTCAGAATATTCATTTTAAATGTTGACATTTTTACCAGCTTAATCTTCTACTAATATGTCAAACTGCATATCCCTCTTGATAGAAATGATCATATAAACCACTGTAAGTCATGATTCCCTTATAACAGTGTCGTCACTTGTAGTAATGTAGTTTATCACCCTATGTTTATATGTCTATATTTTCCTAATAAATGTTTTCATATTTATTTTACATCCAGCTTCCTCACTAACCATCTCTGAATGATTCTGAATGAATCTCATATATTTTAATCATGTTCTTCCACATTTTGAAAAATTTAAGTGCACAAATAATATAGAAAATAGTAGAATAGGTATCTGTTCATCATCTGGATTTAATAAATAATGTTTGTATAATAACTTCATAGTCTGTAAGCAGAAGAAGTAAACTAGATCTAAGAGAGCTATAGCTTCATTCCTTCTCCACTTCTTCATTCCCAGACGGACCCAGGATCCTAAAGTCTGGGTATATTATTCCCAAATATGTATAGTGAATATATGTACATGTATACATCAGAAGATAGATAGATAGATAGATAGATAGATAGATAGATAGATAGATAGATAGATAGGGATATACTTGAAATTTAGGAACCATTCTTCAGGTTGCTTTTCATTTGAGCCATATGGTTACAGCGCATGTTTCTGCTATGACTTTAGTTACATTCAGTAAGTAAATTGGGGAATGCTGTCAGTATAAGTAAGAGGTTCATATGTAATTTTCCCATTTTTGTTAGTATTATGTGCTACAAAGGAATAGCAACTTTTAAAAAATGTACTAACACAGCTGGATGCAGCATGACACAGATGTCTAGGGAATAACAGATGATATTGGTTCACCATGGATTCTCCTTGTTGGTTCTGTTCGTGCACTTTCTCTTGGAAATGCCTACGGTGAGGCAAGCACCATCTTCATATTTCTTTAGAACACTTCCTTCCTTCTTTTTCAAAAAAGATAATACACTATCCAGCACTTATGCCAGTATTTCATTTATACAGTCTAGGAATTTAATATTTTAAGTATGCTCATTAATTTTCATTAGAATGATTATTAAGTGCACTTGTTACAAAGTTGCATAGATTTTTTTTAGGTCTTCTTAAATATTATTTTCCCTGTACACTTTTTTATTTCTAGATACCCATCTTATAGAATGGTGGATCTTCAGGAATGCATTTCCTGCGATAGCAGAAACACACTTGTAGGAAATGTATTTACTTGCCATATCATATCCCATTGTTATAAGCAAACCAGTTTGTTTATTCTTGCACTTTCTGAGTGCCCATTAGCTTAGTACATTGCAATTCACACATACACCAAAGTCCTCTAGTATTAGAATTGCTCAATAATGAAATGTGGCTTTAACTTTAATAGAGTTTGTGGAATTTCTTGCCATAGTAAATGCATACATATTTCTATTATTACTGACAACTAATAAGAATTCTTGTTTCTAAAGTTTCATTTTCCAAATCATTACTTGATGGTATCAGATTAAAAATTCTGCCAGTGTGAAGGGTCTGAAATTACATATTGTTTGAATTTTGCATTTCTTTGATTACTAGTGGTATTATTTTATTAATCATATGGGTTTCTTCCACTGTAGTGTGCTTATATAGCGCTTGCCCATCTTTTCCGTTGGATTGTCTGTCCTTTTCTTATGAAGGATCACCTGCATACGTGCTCTAGACATGGATATGTTCTGCTTGTGGACCGTGCATGTTCTTATTGCAGTCTGTGACATGTTTTTAGGCTTTATTTTTTGCATTTCTTTGATGTACAGAAATTTAAACTTTAACATCAGGTGTTTATATTAATTGCATTCTCTCTTGATGGTTTGTTTTTTTTTCTCAGGGTGGGGGTTGCCTGATTTTAAAAAAAAGGTTTTTTGGTCCTGTTGCTTTGTATTTTATTCTTATAATGTTTACATATGCATTATTATTCAACTGCTAATTTGTTTTTAAGATGAGAAATAAGGCTTTAATTTGATCTTTTCCATATGAAAAGCTACCATTTATGAATAGTAACTCAGGACTCTACTATGTCCTGTGAGTCTGTCCGTCTCTGAGACAGCATCACAACTGTCTTAATTGTTGCAGCTTTACAAATTGTATATTTGGCAAGATAAGGTCCCCCAATTTGTTTACATCCTTATTGACATTCTTTGTCTCTTATCATCTATAGGAATTTTAGGATATGCTGTCAAGTTTCAAGAAAATTTGATTATAATTATATTGAATGTGCAGGATTATTTGGGGGACAATAGCAATTTTTCCTATTCTTAATTTGCTAAGGGTTTTTTTTTTTTTTACATTAGTATTGAATTTTATCAGAGACACTTTCTGCATCTGTTGAGATGACAATAAGGTTTATTATTCTTCAATTTGTTAGTGTTAACATAATATTAACAGGTATAGTCCAATGCTACATTATCTTTATTTCATCATGATTTATTTAGCTTAGAAACAAGTATAATTTATTAGTGTTTTATCACGTGGCAAAATGCTTCCTTGTAGTCCACCATAAGCCCCTTCCTTATATCTGTCTTGTCACTCAAGACTGGGCAT
This sequence comes from Perodicticus potto, assembly GCA_963574655.1. NCBI lineage: Eukaryota > Metazoa > Chordata > Mammalia > Primates > Lorisidae > Perodicticus > Perodicticus potto. The sequence goes on from CAUYRH010149009.1 coordinate 60,862, forward strand.
TATTATTGTAAGTTGGTATCTTAGTGTGCTGGGGTTGCCATAACACAGTACCATGGAGTGAGTAGTTTAAAGAACAGGTGTTTATTTCTCACTGTTCTGGAGGCTGGGAAGTTCAAGATCAGGTGCCACCAATTTGGTTCCTGGTGAGGGTGCTGCTCTTGGCTTGCAGATAGCCAGACTTCTTGCAGCATCCCCACATGACCTTCCTCCTTGTGTGCTTGTGAACTGAGGGTCTCTCTCACTTTCCTTTTTAATTATAAAGCTATTAAGCCCATCCTGAGGGCCCCATCCACAAGACCTATTCTGACCATAATTACTTCCCCCAAACCCACTTTCCATATACTATCGCCTTCAAGATTAGAACTGCAGCATATGAATTTTGGGAAACACGGACATCCAGTCCTTAGGAGGTGGGGAGACAGCGTTGCTGTTTGGTTCATCTGTTGGAACTGGAGAAGAGGCCTGTTTCCTGAGTTCTTGGCTGCCAGAAACAAAACAGTGTTTCTATAAAGGAAAAGAAAATAAGAACTTTCCTTTGGGAAGAAAACTAAGTATGTGTACGACATTTGTGTTTTGCAAAAAAATTATTTATTGGATTTTAATTTTTTTACATACTCATATTTTATTTGTGGTGAGACTTAAGTCTACTTTCTTAGTGATTTTCAAGAACACAATACATTGTTATTAACGATAGCCATGATGTTGTAAAATAGATTTCTTGAACTTACTTCTCCTAACTAACTAAAATTTGTGTTCTTTGACCAGCATCACCCCACTTTTCCCACCATTCTAGTCTCTGCTTTTGTGAGTTTGAAGTTTTTAGATTCTACATATTGGTGAGATGATGTGGCCTTTTTTTTTTTGTGCCTGACTTATTTCCCTTAGCATAATGTCCTCCAACTTTGCCCCTGTTATCATAAATGACAGGGTTTCCTTCTTTTTAGAGGCTGAATTGTATTTCATTGTGTATATATCCCACACTTTCTTTATCCATTTATCTTTTAATGGACATGTAGGTTGGTTTCATATCTTAGCTATTGTGAATAATTCTACCGTGAACATGAAAGGAAAAATACCTCTTTAGCATAATGATTTCATTTCCCAAAACATGTGGAACTGCGTAAAACTGAGTAGTTTAATTTTTAATTTTTTGCAGAACGTCCATCGTGTTTCCCATAGCAGCTGCACCATTGTATTGATACATTCCTGCCAACATTATAGAAGGGCTTCCTTTTCCCCACATCCTTGCCAATACTTATCTTTTGTCTTTTTAATAATATTTGTATACCTATTAGGCATTTGTATACCTTCTTTTGAGACAGGTCCTTTGCCCATTTTAAAAAATTTATCTCCTTACTATTGAGTTATTTGAGCTCATGTTTTTCTTATAATATTGTGGGGTTTTTTAAAAAACAATTATTTTCATTATAAAAGAGAATGGTTCTTATGTAGAGTCTTAAGAAAATACATGAAAGAGAAAAAAAGGAAATACATTTCAAATTCCATTCACTAGAGTTAATCGTTTTTGAATTATTCCATGCCTGTTTTTTCTTTGTAAAATTGGAGCCATATCATACATGTATAATTAATATATTTTACAATTTAATATTGACCAATATATTATCATTGCTAATTTATTAATTTGTATTGGACTTTTTTTCTTGAATAGATTTACTTATACTTTGTTTACCTTACTTTATTTCTCTTTATATACTGTCTTGTAAAATGATATATCAATTTTTATGATTTGGGTAATAGATTTTTTATTTCTATTGTCACACATTATTTTCTTTCTCTTTTCATTATTAATTCTTTTTACTGATGTTAATTGTATTATTTATATGGTATATCTATTTAAATACCCTTTATCTTTAGTAAAAATTATTATTCTTGTTATTATAAAAGATATATGATCTAAATTTTGCTTCTCACTTTTATATGATTGCTATTGATGGAAAATTATTCTTCCCATTGGTTAGGGACTAATGATTGTGTTTGGTTACAGTTTTTAAAATTAGTTGCTTGATGGTTATGTAATTTGTTTTCTACAGCTTAAGCTACTTGGAATTGATTAGAATTTTGATCTAGAATAAGATCTTTTTCCAGAAATGTTCTATGTAAACTTGAAAAAAGACATTTTAAAAAAATCTATTAAAAATCAGTTACTCTGAAGTTTTAAATGAAGATTATTTGTTTTAATGGAAAATACATCAGAACATCTATATAGAAATAGTATTACCATTTAATATTATAAGTTATATGTAGTAAGGCTTTGGTCAGTCTTAATCATATTTGAAATAGGCTTATAAGTTTTGGTATTCCTTCTATTTCTTTTCTATAACCCTATTTAATAATCCATAAAAAGTAATTTTGCTAAAGTTATTTAAATTCTTTGAGGATTTTAAAACAACTTACTACTAAAAATCAAGTTATATCATTTTCTGTTTATGGCTTTTGTGCTTTTGATTAGTAAGTAGAAAACGTGAGAGAAAAAAATTTATAAATAAGAATCAAAAAACAATGAAGAAAACTGAATCAGAATGTATTTGTTGTTTCACTTTAATACACTACAGTATGCATTACAGTTCTGTTTTAGGAGTTCTGAAATTGACCTGACAACAGGTAACAATCTTTACTTACGCTTACTTAAGGGGACTGGAATTCTAGAATTTTTCTATATCATTTCCATTATTTTATTTTCTGGAAAAGATATACTTATATATTCAATGTGTATCTTTCATATTTAACACCCTTAAAATGAAACTTTTAAAAAGAGAGTTTGGGGAGTCACATCCATTTGGCTTCTGCTTCCTTGATAACAATTGACTTAAAAATCCATCTGCCACTTTGTGGGGGTTTTAAAGATACTTACTTGACCAGACAGTGATCATTTATTGATAACAAGCATGCTGAGAATTGATAACTTGGGTAACGGTTGATTTTTTAGGACCTAGAAAACAAAACAAGAGAAACTTATATTTTGGGGTTTCAAGAATTGAAACTTTCAAGCCTGTGTGAGGTAACTCAGTTAGTCTGTGGTAGGAAGAAGTGCTATGTTGAGGGAGAAATTTATTTTTAAGTTATATATGGAAGAAACATAGACTAAATAAAAATTTGAGATGTCAATTTTCATGAATTTGCTTACTTACAAAAGTTGCTATCATAGAAAAATACATGGATTGATTATATGCTAAAGAATAATTATGTTTTATAAAAATAATTTATATTTGTACTCCTAAATTTCAAGTTACTTATTGATGTAACATAGATTAGACAAAGTAATACTAGAAAAAATGTAATTATGTCATAAATGCCAAATAAAATAATAAATACAAGATAGATTGTGGCTGACTACCTTCCTTTTGTGGTTTTTACTTAGAAGAAAATCTACAGAGAAATATATTTCACGGATTGTCTATTCTAAATTAAATTAGCTATGAATAAATAGTCCAGAGATAAACAGTAAATCCTTCACCAAATCTTCTGTGTCCTGCAATTTGTATTAAAAAGGAAAAGTTATTTTGCATTATAAAACTGTAACTTTATTTCAGAATTGAATAAAATGGCACATTGTTAAATGTTTTCACATGAATACAAACATTGTTTGATCTTAACATTATATTTAAATACAGTTTAGAATTTTACGTCTTAGTGATTATAGACAACAGTAGCCGTTGTAGAAGATAAATGTTAGTAATTTTAAACAATATTGATGGCTGCCTCTGTTTATGCTTTATAACCCAAGGAAGTTTCTTGAGTAAATGATATAGTTGCTGATGATTTCACTAGATTATATACACATTCACAGGGTTTACTGCACAAAATTACTTACTGTTATTATTAGGAGTAAGTATGAAAATTTTTAGGAGAATTTCATTAAGAGTGAAGTATAAATGGCCAATGTTTTTGTGTCCCATCCCCTCAATGCTTTGCACAATATCATAGACATAGGAGATGCTCAGTAATAAACGTTTTGATTTTTTAATCCTAACTTACTTTGTGAAGGTAATTCAATGGTGAATGTCCATGTTTACTTGTTAGACATTTCTTTTATATTCATCACTTAAAGGAAAAATAGGCGGGATTAATTGACTAAGGACTTGTTTATAGGTTAAAAAAAAAAAAGAAACCATTCTCTGTCTGGAATTAGGCTTTCTGTTTGTATGAGTAGAAGCTAATTTGACTTATTTAAAATTTATTAACACTTGATAAAATTACAGATATGATGTCTTAGTAAAGCCAAAGGATCCAGAAGCCTTGGGAGGTTATCAAAAAACATGAGTCATCACCAGGACATGGGGTATATTAGACATAATTGAAATGCCTCTGTGACCACTGTCATATAAACGCCAGGTTTATCCAGAGATGACACAGGCAAATGCAAGATCAAGCAAATGGAGAGAGCCAGGGGAGGACTTAGGGTGAGAGAAATACAGGAAATGGCTTAAAGTGATTTAGCAGAAGCAAAAGATTGAGTTAGAATCCAAAATAAGCCAAGATCCAGCCAAGATGTACAGTGACAGGAGATAGAGAATGTGGACAGGAGGATCAGAGAATGTAGAGAGCAGTTATAATCCAAAAATATTCTTAAAAAGTCTCCTGTTAGGCTCGGCGCCTGTGGTTCAATGGGCTAA